>CANXYI010107640.1:0-13164 GCA_948208565.1 Hura crepitans
TAAGGATTTAAAATAAAAATCCTACAAGTAAACGGAATTATATCGTCTTTATGACTTTCCATTTTCTCCTAACTGGAATTAAAATCCTGAAGGGGGCAGTAAAATCCATCTTCCAAAAATTTTGGATAAAATAAAATAGAAATCCTAAAACATAAAAAGACGATTATATGCAGCGCATTTCAAGTAGACCAGGCCACATGGCAGGTTTGGGCCAGGCAGTGAGGTTTTAGAAAATTTTTATGTTCAAGTTCGGACAGGGCCGAAAAACATGCTCCAGTCTGTCTGAGTGGTCCGAACTCGAGTATGTCCTTGCATTAAAACAAAACAAAAAATGCCATTAAAATTTAAAATTATTAAATATGCATAAAAATTGAATGTGGTTTTCGTATACGCATATTAATTGTGCATATATGTATAAACTGTTTAATCAATGCTAACGATTGTTATGCTTACACACAATTGACACAAACGCACCAAATCATGTTTATAAAAATTTATCTTATATATTCTAAAAATTATAAATTTATATAATTATAAATTAGATAATATATTATATTACATAAAATATTATATAAATAGTGTAATAAAATTTAAATAATTTAATGTATTATATATTTAATAGAATATATAAATAATCTTATATGTAATAAAAATTGTAAAATTAAATCAAAAAAATTAAAAGTATTATATTATGTAAATAAAAATAATAAAAATATATGAGTTAGGTCAAGTTGGGCTCGAAGGAAAGGCGCCTTCTTGGAGCTCAACTGAAAAAGATCAATTAACTACAAGTTTAAGCATGTTGGAACCAATCTAAATAATGCCGTATCCAAATTCAAAATAAATTGCAGTCAAACAAAACCAGGTAGGTGAATATCCCAATTCTTGACCATGTTTGATTTCAAGTACTAATATGTTTTTGTTTGGAGTACGATTATGTTTTTTTATATCATATTAAATTATGTAGTACAATTTTTAAAGGAGTTGTTTTGATTTGATTTGAAAGGATAAATTATTTAAATGTGTTTAATTTTTTTATAAACTTTAATATTATCAATAGCTAATTATTTTAATAATGCGAGACACCTTCGTTTTTTTCAATATCAAATTAATGACATAATAGATGTCAATATTAATATTAATTTTATTATACATGTCAAAATAACATAACTCTAATAAATAAATGTTAAAGAATAAAAATAACAAATATAAAGGAAAGAGAAAAAAAAATAGAACTAACGTATCTAAATATAACATAAACTATAAACCAAGAAGAAAAAAAAAAAAAGAAAGGAAATTGAAAATTGGTCAAAGGGTCATGATGAAATTATAAAAAAGAAATGTCCAAGGTTATGCATTGGTGATTCTGAATATTATCAAATCTTATAACACGAGTGGTTTTCTTTTTACCGTGGATTTATGCGAAGAATAATGAAAATTTTATTTAATGCGATTTGAATTAGTAAAGGATTAGAGATTATAAAATATTAAAAAAATAAAAAAATAATTTACATAAAATAAAAAATGTTAGAGGTTTAAAAAATGGATTGAGGGGGCAATGCCCCTCTCATTCGCAACGTCAGTCGGCCTTTCATTCGAAGAGTGAGGAGGAGATGGAAATAATATGTGTCATAAAGTAAATATTATTTTTGAAAAAAAGAAAATACTACATATTATATAATTAGTTTATAAAAATAAAAAAAATGAAATTAATATCTCTCACTAGTTTGTAAATACAAGCATTCAATCATTTAAATTTCCATAGGTAGGTTAGGTAGTAATATGGGTAAAGATTTTTTTTTTTTTAATTATCATCATCATTATCAATTTTTTTTATTTTTGGCTCATTTTCGCTAAAATTTCTCATTTTATTAAGTGGAAAATGAAAAATTCACCAAAATGCTTTTATTTTATTTTTTTCTTTTTTCAGCCCACTTGCCGTTTGCAATCCCTTTCTCTGTTTCACCATCACTCTCTCTAAGCGGTAAGCACAAAACAATTTCCCCAAAATTTTCCCCTCAGCTCTAGTCAGCACAGGTGCACAACAACCATAAAAAGGTTGCAAGACTTGCTCATATCCGCCCAAAACGCCACTCTTTTCTTCACTAAACGACATCTGACCACTCTTCTTCTTCCCGTTCTCTCCACAAAGGGCTATGTTATACCCTCACTTTCACTCTTCTTCGTCTCCTCATTCATCTTTTCCCTAGTCACATCCAATAGATAACCCCCGTTGACTTTTCTTCGAGCTTTGATTTTTAGTCTCCGAAAAAGAATTTTTTTAAACACTGTAGAAAAGGGAAAAATAGGAATGGACCAAGCGGTTCTCGATGATATTATCAGGCGGCTTTTAGAGGTTCGTGGCAAACCCGGTAAGCAGGTTCAGTTATCGGAAGCCGAGATCCGGCAGCTTTGTACGGTGTCTAGAGAGATTTTCTTGCAACAGCCTAATCTATTGGAGCTCGAAGCACCCATCAAGATTTGTGGTATTCTTTTTTGTTATCCCCTTCCGGATATTGATGCATGTTATTTATTGTTTTGTTTGGTTGGGCTTTCTGTTCTTAGGTATATATTTGTGCTTTCTAGACGTTTATTAGCAACTTTACTCTGTTAGAAGTTAAAGTTAGATACAATCGTGTTCGAATTTGTGATAAACCCTTTAAGATTGCTGTCTTCTTTTGAGTTCCATTTGGTTGTTTCTGTTTTTCGGTGGTTTTTTCTGCCCTTGCTGTCGCAGGGTGCCTGTTTTTGTTCAGATGAACTCAGGTATTAACGGTTGCTCTGTGCTTCAGTTTGTTTGACTGCCCGATTCTAAGTGTTCTTCATGACCCATTGGTTGTATTTTGATCAAGCTATGCAAGTTTGGCTCGGTTTTGTTTTGACAGTATTGGACTTTTTAAATTGCCTGTTACTTAGTAGTGCTTTGTATGTCATGTTTAGTATGCTGACCTGTCTGCATTAAGATATAGTATAAAGACTGTAGACACTGTTTATGTTGAGAGGCCACTTTGTTTTGTGGGTTAATATGGACAAACTATGTATTGGTCATTCAGCTATGTGGCTTGATAAGGTTTTCTTTCTTTCTTTTTATTCTTTTCTGTTGTTGTTGTTGTTGTTGACGTTGGGGCCATTGAGTTTGTAGGTCAATTGGGGTAAGATTCTAGCAATAAAGTTGGGGCATGCTCGGCAACCGTGCTTCTTGTTGGAGTATACTGCTAGTACCCTTGGTGACCCATGTTGTGTTCTAGTGAAGCGTTCAATATTCGAGTCAACTTTGTGCTGATAGAAGTTGTGCAATTTAACTTACCTGTGATATTAGTCGACCATTTCATATTTGTTTTACTTTTTCGGTATAAGAATGGTCCACTTAATCCTATTCAACCTGCAATTCTCTAGATGAGCTATTGATATGCCCATTGTGCTAAGGTTTTCAATTTTCAAATTGATTTCCGTTTTGGGCATAATTTGCTGCTCAATTTTTAATAAGTGTGCTGGCCATTGCTGTATGTCAGTATTCAATTCGATGTAATTCATGTTTGTATTTTGAGCTTATCAGGAGTGTATGGCTTGTCTGTTGCCTCTGATTTGTGGACTGGTTTCAGTTTGTTGTAAAATGGGAGAATTGCTAATTCTGTTTGCCATTATTTGTTTTTGACAACTCAAATTTATGGGTAGTTGGCATAAATATGCATTCCATGCTTTTAGGTTTTATATGAATGCAATTTGGTGTTATCTTACAACACTCCTTGGGTTTGGTCTATTTGTTTGGTATCTGACTGATTAGCTGGTGACTTAGATGCTTACTTGTAATACTTGATGGTAATAGTATGAACTCAGTTTTGTAATTTTATGGCCTTGCTAAAAAAATTGCATTATTAACTTTATTGGGAGTTTTCCTCTGAAACTTATTTCTAGACGTCCACTGCTGTTCTTTCAATTGGACTTGTGGCCCTTGGTCCAACTGATTCGTAAATGTAGGATGGGTGGCATTTGCTTGTATCAAGGTCCTTTTAATGCTCACTATTTTTCATGCAAATTACAGGTTCTTAATTTAAGTTTGTGCATTGATATTTATGATGGTTGGAAGAACATTTGCTATGCATAATCTCCTAAAAGGTTTACAGTGTTTGGCATTATTGGTATGTAAATGGTCTTTTACGCTGTTCTCTTTCCCTTTGTATGAAATAATTTTGTAGCATCATACTGTGTGTTCATATGAACAACAATTAATTCTTTGAATAGCTTTGATTGTTCTCTTTATTATTATTGATATTATAAATTAATGTGTTAGAAGAGGAACTCAAACCCCTCTGCATTTGAGCAAGGCCCAGCAGCTTTTAGTTGCTTTCTCAACTTGCAATGTGAATTTTTCTGTTCTATATTTGTCTATAAAGTGTTTAGGGCAGTCATTTAATGGGGGTACAATACTTTCTCCGGTGGATTCTTTTTTCTTTTTTCTTTTTTTTTTTTTGACACTGCTTTGGCATGAATTTGTTTGAATTTTGCCCATTGCTATGTTTAAACTTTGCATAGTTGTCCAGAACATCAAGAGCGAGCACTTCATTTGTATGGTTCAGTTAGCCAACGCATTAGGATGCAGGAGTTTGTTCACGCCTATCTAAGAGTGATGAACAATAATATTACAGCTGGTGGCAAAAATAATTTGTTTTCTTTCCTTCTGTTTAGTTTCTTAAATTAGCCAGCTGATTACAAATAGAACTAATGCGATTTCTTTCCTTTTTATTTTAGTTTCCTAGACTAGAAGAGGTTTATTTTAGTATCTCTATATTTCAGCCTTAATTAGGGAACTTTCCTTATTATTGTAATAATAATATCTATTTAAAGAGACAAATGGAATAAAATAAACAAGCAGAAAGTTAAACAGAAATTCCAAGAGATTGAGTTCTCTTTCTAACCAGTCCTAAGGTTCTTGCTCTCTTTGATGAGCTTAATTTATCGCCTGGTGTTCTGATCCATAGTATGGGACCACAACAAGTGGTATTAGAGCCATACACTTTGGGCACTAATATGAAGGTGGAGTTAAAAGGATCTTTTACAAGAATTTTTTGCTGAAACAACAACAAGATTGGTTGCATGAGCTGAAGAAATGGAATCCAACTTGGAGGCTCAACTACAACAAATGTCACGGCA
The DNA here is from genome assembly GCA_948208565.1 of Hura crepitans. Lineage (NCBI taxonomy): Eukaryota > Viridiplantae > Streptophyta > Magnoliopsida > Malpighiales > Euphorbiaceae > Hura > Hura crepitans. Next base: position 5,152 of record CANXYI010107640.1, read on the forward strand.
GTTGGGAGAGCTCCTTAATGGAATAGAAGCTGTAATAAAGATATTGATAGTGGCTCAATTCACAACAACAGCCATGACAACCAGTGTTATAACAGAATTGAGCAACAATTGAAGCTACGGCTAGAAAGCAGAGTGATGCCCAGTAATAGAAATAATGATGGGGAACCAAAAAGAGGTAGGGAGAGCCCCAGCAACAATGAATTTTGCAACCAGAAGATTGATAGTGGATTGGAGAACGAGATAGAGAACAAGATAGTGCCACAATACACAATACTTGAGTTGCCAACCTCTAATCAGGATCTGCTGGATTTAGGCAGCACCTATGATTTCATTATTTCTGCAGATCCAAGCTTTCAAATTGAAAGTCCAACTTCAACCTAGTTTGGGTGTTTCTACTGCGAAGAGAAAAAAATATATGGCAAAGGATTTTTTCAGGCGAAATCAACTAAACCACACAGCAAACAAAATCAATTACTGGATAGATTTAGAGTTTTTCTCCAAGCGATAGTATGGTTGCCAACTATTCAACATTGCAACCATTGCTTGAAGGAGCACTATGATAAGGGCCTTAGAGATGTTTTGAGCTTGAGGACAAGCTCATTTTCCAGGAGGGGAGTAATGCTACAGCTGGTGGCAAAAATAATTTGATTTCTTTCCTTTTATTTAGTTTCTTAAATTAGCCAGCTGATTACAAATAGAACTAATGTGATTTCTTTCCTTTTTATTTTAGTTTCCTAGACTAGAAGAGGTTTATTTTAGTATCTCTATATTTCTGCCTTAATTAGGGAACTTTCTTTATTATTAATAATAATCTCTATTTAAAGAGACAAATGAAAAAAAAATAAACAAGCAGAAAGTTAAACAGAAATTCTAAGAGATTGGTCCTCCCTCTAATGAGTTCTAAGGTTCTTGCTCCCTTTGACAAGCTCAATGGTACAAGCTTCCTTTAGTGAGCTTAATTTATCGTCTGGTGATTTGATCCATATTATGGGACCACAACAACTAAGTTCATTGTAATTGACTTAGGGTGTGTGTGTATTTATAGAAACAAAGAACTAAGGTTAGCTAAAACTAGGTTGCTAGTTGTTCATATTAAGATCTGAAATGCATCATCATCGAACAAGCGCCTCTGGTTGATGCATCAGCATAACTGAGCTGTATATGGGATTGCCCGAGTCACTTATTCTATCACTGAAATGCTTATAATTATTGTTGGGGACTTTGTTGTGCATGGATAGTTAGATGCCCTAGCTTTTTTTCCCATTGTTTGATGTCAAGAATTGCATGTTCAGTTTTCTCACGATTTGGGGTATTATAAATGTTTTAAGTAGATATCTTTTGCACACTTTCCTCTCAAAATCTGTTTGTCAATCTGCATAGCTGATTTGTGCCGTGGACATATTCTTGATATTGTTGTTATTATTATTTGATGGTCTTAAAATATTTTTTCTTGTCATGAAGTTTTCTCTCCCTCTCATTCCACTCATATTCACATACATGCACTTTCAGTTGCTCACCTGCACCCCATAATCTTTAAGTTTGCATATCTACACCATAGGCACACGTGTGTGGTATATGGGTTAATACTTGCATGTGCAGATCCTAGGAAGACAAATCTATGTTTTCCTGGAAAGACGGATGATAGGTTTTCCCACACTTACTTGTGCACGAGTAAAGGTCTAGCCATCCTTTGCTTTTACATGTTTCACGATTCAGCCACATGCATACCCTAATACAAATCCATCTTCTTTCTTATTGGAAAAAACAAGAAACAAATAATATGGTGATAGTTTTACCTTGTTATTTATACAGGTTGTCAATGACATGTTTCAATCCTATTTTGATGCTGAACTTCTGGTATGTGATTGATTGGCTATGATGGTTTATGCCTTCAGCAATAGTAGTATAGTTGAGCTTCATAAAGCCACAGTCGTTGCTTGACTCTATCGGTCAATATTGGAATGCTATGGGTGTAAATCTAGATGGTTCACTCATTCTCTAGTTAGTTAAGTAACTTGTGAAATAATCATGCGTATCCTGACATGATTACTGCATGAAGCACAATACTGTAAAATTTAAATTACCAATTCTTGATATGTTCATGTCCAAAAATTTCTACAATATCATTGTTTGTAATGGTGTAGTTTATGCGTGCAAGTTCCTTTTTTCGGACCCCTATACATTTTGTCTATCCATTTTGCTTGCATGCAATGGCAGAAATGGGAATGACCTATGATCTTCGGATGCTTGAGTTGATTTGTTTGATGAGATATTGTATCTCTGTTTACTGTGTTATCATACATTGGTAACGGAATTTAGTATTCTGTTATATCATGTATTTAGAAGTCATGGATTTCAAATTTTTGTTTTGTGTGTACCCATGGAGTTGGTGGAACTAGTCAATATGCAAGAATGATCAGAACTTTTTTAGCTTGTAAGATGCTACTGTTTTCTGTTTTCAAGAAAGTTCAGAAAATGTCTGCTGATGGATTCTCTTTATCACATGCAGGTGATATCCATGGTCAATATTCAGATCTTCTACGGCTGTTTGAATATGGTGGATTACCTCCAAATGCAAATTACTTATTTTTGGGGGATTATGTTGATCGAGGCAAGCAAAGTCTGGAGACAATATGTCTTCTCCTAGCATACAAGATAAAATATCCCGAAAATTTCTTCCTCTTGAGGGGAAACCATGAATGTGCTTCTATAAACCGCATATATGGTTTTTATGATGAGTGTAAGCGAAGATTTAATGTTAGGCTATGGAAGATATTCACAGATTGTTTTAATTGCCTACCTGTGGCGGCCCTGATTGATGAGAAGATCCTCTGTATGCATGGAGGTCTTTCTCCTGACTTGCATGATTTGGATCAGATTAGAACTTTAATGCGGCCAACTGATGTACCGGACACAGGTTTGCTTTGTGATCTTCTGTGGTCAGATCCCAGCAAGGATGTTCAAGGTTGGGGTATGAATGACAGGGGAGTTTCATATACTTTTGGCCCCGACAAGGTGACGGAGTTTCTTGAGAAGCATGATTTGGATCTCATTTGCCGTGCCCACCAGGTTTTACCAACAAGTTTAATTTGTTTTAGGCAGTCTTCTATTGAAGCTAATATTATCCCGATTACTTTTTTTTTGGGCTTTAGAGAATAAACAATTTGGAGCCATAGATAAAGAATAGTTCTGTTTCCTTGCAAGTGCCCCTTTTTTGTAAATTTGAGAGCTGCTTTTAGGCTAGTTGGCCTGGTTTATTCTATGATCCACTGTAGGCATGAAGCCTATGGCATTTGCTTCTTTGGTAATTTATGTGTTCATTGTCATAACAGCTCTAGTTTCTTACTGTATGCAGTCTTTTAATTTATCATAGGGATATGTTCTTCTTATCACTACCTGCAATTTTGTGATTAATATTTTCCCCTATTTTCCCCTAATATATTGTTTCAGGTTGTGGAGGATGGCTATGAGTTTTTTGCCAACAGGCAACTTGTAACTATATTTTCGGCACCTAATTATTGTGGAGAATTTGATAATGCTGGTGCCATGATGAGTGTGGATGAGACACTAATGTGCTCTTTCCAAATATTAAAGCCTGCTGACAAAAAGTCAAAATTCAACTTTGGGAGCGCAACTACAGCAAAGCCTGGGAACTCTTCAGGTGTTGGCATTTTTGGGAGTACAACTACAGCTAAGCCTGGGAACTCTCCGGCAGGAGTTAAGGTAAATGCATAACTTATGAAGACAGTTCCCTTTGTCTTTGAAAGTTAATTATTAGGATGCTCAATATCACATGGTGCTGTGTCCTCTTCATGGTCTTGTTTCTATGTGCGTTTCGTATGTGGAGTTGTATATATCTTAAAACACCTTATTTGGTTTTGCTCCGCCGATGTGATAGGCAATTTCTCTCTTCAAAATGTGGCCTGAAGTTATCTGATCGATCCCCATGCCTTCTTATATCTTATTATAAACTTAAGGCTAACCTATGGGACAAGTTTACAATTTGATCACTACCTTTTTTACTCTGTTTCTCCTAATTGCTGATTATTGTTTCTCCATTCTCTTGATATCCATAAATTTTAAACTTATAATGTATGTATTCCTTCTGGTTTTGTTGTTTGTGTTACAGCACCATCAAAACGGTAAAACTGAGGATCCATTATTTGGATGTTAGTTAAAGTATTATTTCTCATATCTACCAATTTTTGATATCCTGGAAGGAACTAATCTCAAGTTCATGGACAGTTTTTGAGTAAAGGTTGCTTGCCTCTTCTTTCATTAACTCAAATACGAGCAATTGGGAAAAGGGAAAAAAAAAATGATTGAAACAAAATAGGTCTTCCACAATGTAGTGAATTATTCCCATGTTTACAGTACATGTATCAATATTAGAACTGAAATGAATACTATACAATGAAGAAATGAACTGTAGCTGAAATAAAAACTGAATAATGAAATAATAGTTATACTTGTGCCTATCTTTTGTGCATGAGCAAACTTCTATCGACTTGATAAGCTGCGAACTTTTTGTGTGTCCTTTGAAGCAGCTGCTGCATACTTTTTGTCATTCTGTGGGTCATTGTTTGAGTCCATAACAATGTATTTCTGCTGGTTGCTTCTGTATTTTAATCGATCTCTGTTTAAGTAGTGTGTAGTTATTCTATAAAACTAAGATAGATGTGACTTGTAGAATTTATAGATGTAGCATTAGAGTGATGGTAGGTTGGAATGGAGCTTTCTTTTATAGTAAAGAATAGAGTTCTACTAAGAGAAAAAGAAAGGAGACTACTATGTAGAAGATAAGGTGGTATGTGCATGGCCAGTGTTTTGTGCAATTGAAAGGTGGTAAAATTTTATTAGGTTCCCCTAGTTCCTCACGGCTCATGTGGATGGAAATTTGTCCAACGTTCAGGAAATTCCGATAAAGGATAAGCAGAAAGAATTGTTTGTTCAACATCAGAGTGGAAATCTAGTAGTCATGGATACAGATGAAGACATTTTAAGCTGGCAGACATAAGCATTCAATTAAGCAGCAACAACAATAACTAAGCCTTAATCCTATACTGGATGGGGTTGGCTATATGGATTCTTTATCTCCAAATCCTTATTCTTAGACTACATTGCTTCAAAAATAATTGAGCAAATGAGAAATTTTTAGGATCTATTTTAAACTTCTTTTGGACCAGAAGTTCGATAGCTGAAGCATTTGATTGTAAATAATTGTGCTTGGATGTGTTGGATATCTTGCCATGAAATCTGAATAAAAGTCATTGATATTGCTGGTCAACCTTGTATGTAAATCGGGTTGTTGCATATGCATGATTGCATGGGTTGGTTAAATTTTTTATTCTTATTTGTACTTTACTTTGGTCTTGCAGTCTTTCCTGGGTGCAAAAGTATGACATCTGGAGAGCAGGTTAGAGTTCAAGCTTCGTTGGTTCATGAACACGCAGAGGCTGTATGACAGGAAACCGAGGTCCATTCAGTTTCATTATAATATGCTGAAATTGTATAAATGGAAAAGAGAATAGAAAGTAATGCGAAAAACTGGTTTACATTCTATGAAGTTGGGTTTGAGGATAGAGGGCTGTATTTTCCTTCTCTTCCTGATTGTACACTAATAGCTGCTAGAATTGCTGCTATGAATTTATCCCCATTTTCCGCAGAATTTTCGCTCGTCTCTAAAATCAGAAAGCAGTTAAACTCTGTTGATGATTGAAGGCCAGCAGCAGATAAATGGTATGATTTTTCCTTCATGTGTTTCTCAGGACACACTTTCCTAGAGAAGAAGAATGCATGAAAACATCTAATGAGAAAAACTGATCAAATGCGTTGTTTTGTTCTGAATTTGACATAAATGGTGTGGTGAAGATCGAGTTTCCAAATTACGATTGATGCCCTCTTCTGTTTTTAATTTGTAAAAGATTGTTGCTGGTATTTATTGATAATCCAAGATTAAATTCACTACTCAATTGGACTTTCACATGTATGGTGCCTTGAGGCTCCACTTGCTGGTTTCTCCACTCTTTTAAGCCCTATGGTTTTTTGAGTGGATGACAAGAAAAATGAAAATCGCCAGATAGTGCAGGCGTGGTACATTACAGTATTGAAAGCTTTCATAAAGAGAGAAAATGGTTATTCCATCAATTCCAAATACAGATACAATTCTGCAAAAATTATATTTAATTTGCTGAAATGATAAAATATATATATTTTTTTTGAAAAAAACACAACGAAAGTTGAAAATTCAATAAACATTATTATAAACTAAAAATAATTTAGGTATTTATGAAAAGAAAATCAGCGGGTCAAAGTTCAGTAACAAAATGGAAATTGAATTGGTAGACACATAAGGTGGGCAAAAACTTCAAGAGAGATGATTTTCCAATTTAAATTTAACCCTCCAACAGGTATATGCCTTGATAAACATGTCAAATGGGTTAACCCAAAAAAATAAAATAAAAACTTGTCAAATGGGTAATGGCAATGGACCACAAATTTTATGATATTCTGAACAATTCTAAACATATGTTTTGAAGGGCATACAAATCAAAGAATTACTACATTCTTTGACATAAATTTCTACTCCCTGAGTTCATTTGATTTCTAAGTAAACAATAATGGCATTAAAAGTGTATAAATGATGCATGCCAAGTTGACAAAATTGAAAATCGATTCAATAAATTAAAATAATACACAATTAAGGCACTCAGAAATTTGTCCTTACTTTGTAAAATAATTTCAAAAAAAGAAATCATTTTTCCTTGTCAGCCTCCACACCTGCACAATAATTCACTTACATTCCATTAATATTATATATTTATATATAAAAAAAAAACTCCATCAAGAATTAGTGCTTTCTCCTTCAATAATTCACTATATATAGACTTTTACTCCAAAATTGCTTTTATGTGAGCTTTCTATAGAATAGAGTCAACTTTCAAAAAAAATTTTATCTTTATAGTATGTGTCGATTTTTCGATTTGAACTAGATTTCGAAATCTTCATAAAGAAAATTTGAGATAAGAGTTGCACAACAATAGCAAGGATTATATTTGTGTAACATAAGGTAAATAATTTAATCAATAAAATTCATTATTATTATTATTATTATTTTCAAATTTGTCCCTAGGAACCCTAATGCACATAAATTGGGGATTGATAAATTGAAAGAATTTGAGAAAGAAAAAGAAATTGAGGGATCAAACATTAAAAAAAAAAATTGCATCACCCATGCATGACTAGTATAGAAACGTGAAGAATTGGAACTCATACTACAATTAATTTCAAGAAAGTGAGGGGAAAATTTGTCATTTCGCAAATACGTGGCGAAGTGAATGAAGGAAATCTCCATTAGTATAGTAAATGGATGATGTATGGGATGACCACTGAGGCACAGACAGACGGCAAAGGATGATGATGGTCGGCAATTATGGTTTTTCCGTTGTGGCCACGAAAATTAAAGTGCTTAACCCAAAAAAAAAAAGGAAACTGAAAGTGACATTCATATATGGACAGATTAATTGAGATAGAGATATTTACATAAACATAAAGTAGCTGTAAGAGAAAAACTTATGGCAGAATGCAAACATTGTCATGCTGCTGGGTAGGTCCTCACTCACTCACTAACACATGCCTGTTGCCTCCCATTCAATGATTCCCAACGCCCACCATTAATATTTTGATTATACACACTTCTTTTTTTTAAATAATAATAATAATACATTATTTTTAAATATAATAAATAATAAAAATTTTGAATTTCGAATACCTTAAAAAGTTTACGATTATCTAATATTTATCTTCTTTTCAAAAAAAATAAGTATAAAAAAATATTTAAAATAGGATATATTTGATTATTGAAATTGGGGGGGAAACTTAGTTAGTTAGATAAGTTATCAATTACATGGCAGATCTGCTATCAAAGCATTTAGATCTAAGGGCCATGGTTTTGGTTTTTTTTTAGCAAAAGAATTTCCCAGGGAAAAAAGTCAAACAAAAACACTCTCATAT
>CANXYI010107680.1:0-11578 GCA_948208565.1 Hura crepitans
TACCCTTTCTTTATATTAAAGTACTGTAATTTGAAAAACAAAATCAAGCACTGTAATTTCACAGCTTTAATTTTATTGTCAGATTGTTCAATTCACCAAAGAATCGTCTCATTCTCCCTCTCTCTCTCCCCTTTCCATTTAATTCGGCCGAAAAATTTTCAACAAACAAATACTTCTCGAGAGTCGTGCAAGGAAATGACGAGTGAAGGAATCTTTTACTCCTTCCCTTGCAAGAATGCTATTTTAAACTCGTTTTGGACAATTTTGCCCATCCAGGCTTTGTTTTGCTCAGATGAGATAACTGAGAGGTCAGCTTGGTCATTTGACTGGTTGCTTATTTCAGTTTATTTTCTATAGAGCAGGTAAAAGCAAAGGCCGTTTTAAATACCTACAGAAAAAGCAATTATTCTCCATTAATCAAACGCTCGAATTTCCCATTGTTTGTTTCTCGAGAAAATGGAACAAATAATGATGAAGCGAAAAATTGAAAATAGAAATAGAAATACTTAAAATATCTCTCTCTACTAAGCATGCTCAATTTCTTGTTTGTTTCTCAAGAAAATCTCTCGGATCAGTCGAGAAACAGCATTTCCAATCTCATACTAACCAAACCAACTCCAAAAAAAAAAAAAAAAGAAAAATTGCAAAACTGAGAATGCATATCATATCATTTTCACCTACCGTAGAACTCTCAGATTAAATCAAAAGGAAATAAAATCATATGAAGCTCGAAACGGTGCATCAAATTCCAGCGCGTGGAAAGAAAAAACGTGAATGTACCTTGATAACAAGCGCTGGAGATCCAAGCACTGATGTTTCTTCAACTTAATCGATCTCTCTCCATGGCAGAACTAAAATATTGGGACTTGTTCGACCTTGTAACAGAAGAAGGAAGAGACTAAGCAGTTAGGTTGCTCTATAAATCGATTAAATTGGTCTCTTTTAAACCTCTTTTCCGGACCGAAAGAAAGAGGGAAAAAAGAAGAGAGGAGTGGCTTTTCGGAGCTTTTCTCTTCTTTTTCATTTTTTTTTTCTGTTTAATTGTTTTCTTCTTTTCCCGGCGTAAGGTATCGTATGTTTCTGCACTTTTAAGTCATTAACTCCGTTAATTAGCAAAAGTTAATTGTGTTTTTCATTAGTTAATCATACACTATTTTCAGTCTTTAACGAATCCTAGAAAAACACTGATGATGTGCTACCAATCCAAGAATTTTCCTTGCTTAAACAAATTTACTTTGATACTAACTAAATAGAAAAATAATTTCTCACGAAAACGTTCTAATTAACACTAAAATTGCTCTTATATACTATGTGATATGGAATTTCAATTTTGATTCCCTTTTTCAATTAAAAATAATTTTTTTAAATTATTAAAATTTAATTCGAATTGAATCAATTTACTATAAAAATAAAATTTACTTAACATTAATTTTTTATATTTATAAAATTTAAATTCAAAATTTTATTTAAAAAAATCAACTTCAAACTATTTAAACCACTCAAAATTAAAAATAATAATTTCCTCTTGACTTCACTCATTGTCATTAATTTTTTTTTAAAAGTGATATTTTTAATTTAATTTAGATTCCTGAAAGAACTCAACTTTAACTCTTAATTTTAGCCATTAAACCTTCAAAACCATCGACTCGCTATTTAAGTATGGTGTGCACGTTTTTTTTCCCAATAAGATGAAAACCATTCGTAGTACTTTTTTTTAATTGAATAAAAAAATATTTTCTTACAAAAATTAAAGAAAATTAAAAAATTTTAATTTTACAAAAATATATTGATAATTGACTGAATTATTATTTTTTTTATTTCAATACTATATTTAATTTTCTACAAGATTAACACTATATTAAATACATAAAAATATATAACAAATATGAATAAAATTATAAATTTTTTATTAAATATTATTTTAAAATTTAAAATAGAAAAAATTTTCAAATAAAACACTTAATTAATTGATTAATCTATCGGGCTGTGATTACATACATAGACGTACCAAATAGAGAGGTATGCATCGTCAGACTTTCCGTAATTCGATTAATTGATTTTGAGATTGATGAGAAAAAAAAAAAAAAAATAATATTTTAAGTCCAACTCTTTTTCTCTCATTTTCAATAGTTAAGTGTAAGAAGATGAAGTGCAGGGGAAGAGAGTCAATTTTCAATTGTAATTCTACGAGGAGTTTTCACAAAGTGGAGAAGGAGAGTTTTCACAAAGTGAAGAAGGAGATGCGCATTGTCGTGCAATAATCAGGTTATAACTCCGTAGCATGAGATGGTAAGCTGACATTTGCAGAACTTAAATTTTTTGAAGCTGTTGAAAACAGCATGCAAATCTTCAAAATAAATTCCAAAACTTAAAGGAGACGAAGGTTCAAATTAACCTTTTGAATTGATAACAAATTCTTACTCAATAAGTTGGGATGATGGTGGAGGAGCACTTCGAACGTGGTGGTGTTAGGATGAGAGACATAACCCCGTATATTAGCATAACGATGTCGCTTTAAGAGTTTTTTTTTTCAAATTACTTTAAGAGTTGTTAAATATACATATTTTTTTCAAGTTAAACATGATATTTTAATAATAATTACAAGTTTTATATATTATATATTATAGTTAATCTCCTTCAGTTTTCGCTATCCAGCACAGTTTACATTTTTTAAAAAAAAAACTATCATTCAGTTTAATATTTATTCTGATAATTATGATCTGATAATATAATTTTAACGAATTTTTCACTCTCTTTAACAAATAATTTTAAGATTTAATCATATTTGCAAGTGGATTTGAGTTTAATTCTTTTTATAATATTTATTATAGATTATATGCTTTTTGATAAAAAAATAAATAATTTCAAGAATTTTTCAATTGGCCTAATATAAAGAAATAATTTTTTCAATTTTACGTTTCATACATATTCAATTTCTCAACTGAGATTCAAAACATTTTGACCCCACACTACATAGTGTTCTTCACTTCATGGTTGGAGTCCATATAAAATTTTGAAATTTTTACAATTTAATTATTTTGTCTCTTAATAGGAAGGTGAAATATGGAGAGAAACGTGAAATTCTCATTACTCAAGACTTGAATATTTTACGCTGTATTAATACCAAAGGAAAAACTATGCTTCCGTTCTATAGAAAGACGGAAAAAAAAAAAAAACTCCAACTACATAAATAAGTGACGATATATTGAAATGAGCTTTCTAAAAATATAGGAATGAATAATTAATTTTCTGTATATAGAATAAAGAATTTACAAGTATAAATACGAGTTTGAAATCCTAACTTAGGAAATAATAACCAAGGAAATAAAATCAAATAAAACTTCCTAATATATATAAGGAAAACTAGCTAATTATGTATATATACAGATGTATTCTTTAACACTCTCCCTCAAGCTGGAGTATAGATGTTAATCATGCCTAGCTTGTTACAAAAATATTCTACATGAGACCCATTTAAAGCTTTTGTGAAAAGATCCGCAAGTTGTTCTCCTGTCTTCACATATAAATCTTTTCACGAATGAAGTGCAGTCAACTTCAATATGTTTAGTCCGTTCATGATAAACTGGATTGGAGGCAATATGGAGAGCAGCCTGGTTATCACACCAAAGTTTTGCTGATGACGAGTGATATAACCCAATCTCATCTAACAGATGATGATTCCACAAGATTTTATAGGTAAATTGTTCCATGGCTCTGTATTCAGATTCTACACTGGATCTGGATAGAACATTCTGCTTCTTACTCCTCCATGATACTAAATTTCCACCAATAAAGACATAGTATCCTGTAGTAGGCCTCCTATCACTTTTAGATCCAGCCCAGTCAGCATCTGCAAAACATTCAATATGAGTATGCCCATGATTACTATAAAGTATACCAAGACCAGGAGCCCCTTTCAAATAACATAAGATCTTCTCTAGAGCTGCCCAATGTTTGACTGTAGAAGCAGATATAAACTGGCTAACACAGCTTACAGCAAAAGCAATATCTGGACGAGTTACAGTGAGATAGTTTAGTTTTCCAACCAATCTCCTATATCTTTCTACATCATCAAAAAGATCACTATCATCTGATATAAGATTTACATTAGGAACCATAGGAGTACTGCACGGCTTAGCTCCCAATTTTCAGTTTCAGCAAGCAAATCAAGAACATATTTTCTCTGAGACAGAAAAATTCCCTTCTTACTCCTTGAAACTTCTACACCCAAGAAATACTTCAATTGCCCTAAGTCTTTTGTCTGAAACTTGGTATGCATGAATAATTTAAGAGAAGAAATCCCTGCACTATTATCTCCTATTATGACAATATCATCAACATACACAACTAAAAGAAGAATACTAGCTTTAGATTGTTTGTAAAAAACGGAGTGATCGCACTTGCTTTTCTTAAACCAAAACTCCTGAACAACCTCACTAAACTTGCCAAACCAAGCACGAGGACTCTGTTTTAGTCTATATAAAGATTTCTTCAAACGACACACTTTACCATACTCCCCCTGAGCAACAAAACTAGGGGGTTGCTCCATATAAACTTCTTCTTGAAGATCACCATGAAGGAATGCATTCTTTATATCCAACTGATGTAAGGGCCAATTGTAAGAAGCTGCTAAAGAGATGAAAAGATGAATAGAACTCAATTTAGAAACTAGAGAGAAAGTGTCAGAATAATTTACCCCATGGGCTTGGCATATCCTTTAGCAACAAGACGCGTCTTAAAGCGAGCCATAGAACCATCTGGATTAACCTTGACTGTAAAGACCCATTTGCAACCCACAACTTTCTTTCCCTCTAGTAAATCCACCAAATCCCAAGTGTGATTTGTATTTAAGGCATTGATCTCCTCAATCATAGCATCATACCACCCAGGATGACTCAAGGCTTCTTTAACTATCTTAGGAATAGATATGGAATCTAAAGAGGCAATTAAAGAGCATGTCAAGGGAGACAAATGATCATATGAAATGAAATTAGCAATAGAATAAGTAGATTTACATTGCCGTTTACCTTTACGAAGAGCAATGGGAAGATCGAGATCAGATTGAGTAGATTCAGGATCAGATGACGAAGGTGCTAGTGCAGGACATGTATCAGTCTCTTTTCTTCTAGAGTATACTTGAACAATCTGTGGTTTTGCTGATGGCGGATGATTAGCAACTACCGATGGCTCAACAGAGGAAGATGCATGAGACATATCACTAGAATATCTAGAGATAGTATAAATAAGCCAATCATCTTCCTCCCCCTGACTTATAGACTGGGGAGAAAAGAATGGATTATCTTCTGAAAATACCACGTCAGCTGAAACTAGGTGCCTCTGTAAATCAGGTGAAAAACATATATATCCCTTTTGAAGTCGAGAATATCCTAAGAAAACACACTTCAAGGCTTTTGGATCTAGTTTAGTAATATTGGGTCGTACATCACGAACATAACAAGTATAACCAAATATCCGTGGCTCTACTGGAAACAGTGAGTTAGTTAGAAATAGGACACTATAGGGCACATCACCATTTAGCACTGTAGAAGGCATCCGATTAACAAAAAAACATGCTGTGGACACAACATCAGTCTAAAAATGCTTAAGAACTTTCATATGAAATAATGGAGCATGAACAGTCTCAAGTAAATGCCTATTTTTTCTCTCAGCAATTTCATTTTGAGAAGGTGTATCAACACAAGAAGATTGGTGAAGAATACCATGTTGAGACATATACTTCTGAAATGATTCTGACATATATTCTTTAGCATTATCACTTTGCAAGATTTGAATAGAAGCATTAAATTGGGTTTTAACCTCAGCACAAAAAATAGAGAAATGGGAAAATACTTCAGAACGATTTTTCATAAAATAAATCCAAATCATTCTAGAAAAATCATCCACAAAAGTAATAAAATATCTGAATCCAGTTTTAGAAATGACAGGACACGGCCCCCAAACATTTGAATGAACAAGTTCAAAAGCAAACTTAGCCTGTTTATTAATTCTAAGACCTAATGAGTTTCTATAATGTTTAGCAAAATGACATGACTCACACTCTAAAAAAGGTACATCATGAAACTGTGGACATATCTTTTTTAAGACAGGCAGAGAGGGATGTCCCAATCGACAATGTGCTTCAAAAGGGGAGATGACACTAGAACATGCAATAGACCGAGGTACCCATGAGTCAAGGATGTAGAGACCATCAGATACATATCATTTACCAATAGTCTACTTCGTCATAAGATCCTGAAATATACAATGATCGAGAAAAAATGAGATACAATAATTGAGATTCTTGGTAAGTTTGCTCACAGATATCAAATTAAAAGCCAGATTAGGCAAGCTTAGAACAGAAGACAAGGTAATAGAAGAAGTTGGTTTAACTATCCCAGACCCCACGATGTTGTATGTTGTGCCATCGACTATAGTAACAGGTGAAGGTGCTTTATGAGAGCAAAAGCTAGAGAATATATTAGAATTACGTGTCATGTGATCTGTGGCACCAGAATCAATGATCCATTTGTTGGTAAAGGAGATAAGACATGTGTTACCTATCTCAGCAAGAGTAGTGACTGAAGAAGAGGATTTCCTTAATATCTCCTGGTACTTAGCATATTCTTCTGCTGAAATTATGACATTCTGTTCAGATGATGAACTAGAAGCAGCAACAGTAGCAGTTTGAGCCATTTGATTACAATTCTGCAATTTGTTACAGTATCATTTTGTATATCCTAGCTCTTTGCAGTAGTAACAGATGATATCACTGCGATTATTTGCTCTTCTATTCACATTTTTCTTCTCAATATCACTTTTCCTTTCTTTTGCAACAAGAACACTGGTTGATGCAACACTTTTTGATACCATATTCTCTGTACATAACACCCTTTTAAACACTTCTTCAAGACTAGGAATCTCAGCATTTGAAAGAATTTGAGATTTGGCTATCTCAAATTCAGAAGGAAGCCTTGCTAAAAAACTTATGACTGCCATTTTCTCTCTCTGAGTTTGTTGTTCCTTTATATCAGTACTAAAGGGCAACAACATATTCAATTCCTCATAAGTCTTCTTAAATTCCATAAAATAAGTGGTAAGAGATTTACTCTCCTTTTTAGCTCGATAAAAAGCTTTACAGACATCATAAATACGTGATTCATTCCTCTTGCCAGAATACACAGACTCCAAATAATCCATCAACTCTTTATCAAGTTCACAATGTAAAATTAAACTGAACATCTTATTTTCAATAGAATTTCTAATTTGCAAGAATAGCCTAGCATCATCTCTTAACCAAGCTTATTTAGTCTTATCAGTAGGTGGGTCATCAGTCTAATGATCATCCTTATCCATACTACACAAATAAATCTTAATAGTTTTACTCCAATCAAAATAATTAGTTCTATTTAATTTTTCTTCAGTAATTTTAGACACCGGAATAATCTCACTGATAATTGGTTTTTCCTCCATAATGCCTAATCACAAATAATATGAAAAGAAATTAAAAGAATCACAACAGCAATACTAAAACCTAATAATCCAACAGCATTCAAACCAACAATAAAGCAAAAGAATTAGAAACAGAACCTTTGCGAAGAATTAAGGGCAGTAACCAAAAGAGACCAAATGAAGAAACCAACATCGAGAACTGACCGAAAATAATCAAGTGATGCAAAAAAAAATTAGCCAGAGACGAACCGATGCCACACGCGCCGGCACGTGAAGAAGAATAAGAGAATCACGACGACGCGTGAAGCACATGCGCCGAGCTTTTTGGACGCCGAAAAATGGGAGGTGGCCGAACTGAGGCTTGCTCTTCTCCCATGACCGGCGGTGAAGCAAACATGTCACCCGAAAACTTGACCCAAAAAAAATCCGTTACTGAAATAGTAACTTAAATGCCCAGAAAATCCAGAATAAAATAGCCTAAATAAGCTCTGATACTAATGAATAATTGATTTTCTGTGTATAGAATGAAGAATTTACAGGTATAAATACATGTGTGAAATCCTAACTTAGGAAATAATAAAAGGAAACAAAATCAAATAAAACTTCCCAATATATATAAGGAAAACTAGCTAATTATGTATATATACAGCTGTATTCTTTAACAAGCTTCACGTGACCCCTTGAATCTGAGTGAAGCTTAGTTGTCTCTTTACTATTGGAGGTTGCTTCTTTTTTTTTTTATTGAGAATGAGCAACTTTCATATGTGACCTTCTTTCTCATGCTTAGTACATTTGACCTGCAAGTTGTTAGCTGTTGCAACTTGGTCTTACTGATGTTGACCATCAATCTTATTAATCCCTCCAAGTTTGGCAAGAAAACAATTGAAAACTAGTGAATGACGGGATTTAATAAAAAAAATCAGCCAATTGATTAGCTAAAGACACAGGCAGCAAATGAGAAAGATTGTCTTTGAGGTTATTGCAAATAATGTGAAAGTTAATCTCTATATGTTTCGTCCTCTCATAAAAAAGAAAAAGAGTTTTTAGCAACCTAAATTGCTAGGTATTATCGCATTAAAGACTTACAACATCATAGTGAGAAATCTAAAGATCTACTAGCAAATATTTAAGCCATTGAACCTCACATGTTGTGGAAAGCTAAGGCTTTATACTCAACTTGCTTCCTCTAAGAAATGAGTGATTTTCCCAAAAAAACACAATAACCAGTTACTAACTTTCTGGTTTTTAGGCAAGTAGCCTAATCTGAGTTTGAGTAAGCTTGTAACTACAATTTATAGGAAGAAGGAAAAAAAATAAACCTATTCCAGGACAAGACTTCAAAAATCTCAACACATTATGAGCATTATGAAGATCCTGGGAAGTAGGATTGGCCAAATGATTAGACAATTGCTGTATTGCAAATGTCATATAAGGCTTGTTATATGTAAGATATAACAATTTGCTAACCAAGATTTTATATTCAGTAATGTTAATAAGAGTAGTTAAATTTAGTGGAGGATGCTTATAAGAACTAGGAACAACAGGTGTGGTAGCTAGTTTAGTAGTAAGAAACCCACATCCTTCAATAATTCAAAAGTATATTTTTTGCTGTGAAAAGTTGATTCAAGCTAATGTTCTAGTGATTTTGAATCCAAGAAAATATTTCAATCTAAGAAAATCCTTCATTTTAAAAGCTACATGATAGAAAACCTTGACATCATTTATTTGAGATGGTCATTACTTGCTAGCATTGCATCATCTACATAGACTAGGAAAGCAATGAAAGAACCACCAGAACACTTAGTGAAGATAGAAGGATCTGAAGTAGTTTAAAGAAATTCATGAGATAAAAGTGCTTCAATTAACTTTAAATGCCATTGTTGCTGGCTTATTTCAAACCATATAGAGAATTTGTTAGTTTGCATACTTGACCAGTTTTAAAGGTTTTAAAACCATGTGGGAGTTGTATGTACACTACCTCATGGATATCCCCATGAAGAAAGGCATTATTTATGTCAAGTTGCTCCAAAATCTAGTTCTGAGCTGCTACAACAACAAGTAACTTCCTTATTATGGTCATTTTGGCAATTGATGAGAAAGTGTTATTGTAGCCGAGTCTTTTTTTATTGTGTGAAGCCTTTGGTAACTAACACCTTTATACATCTCTATTGTCCCATCCACATTGTACTTTATTTTGTAAGCCCACTTGCAGCCTATAGCTTTCTTGCTAAATGGTTGTGAGGTTAGTTCTCAAGTGTGATTCAATTCTAGAGCATTAATTTCATTTTTTATGGCTTTTTGCCATTTGGGATCTATTGCTGCTTTAATGTAGGAATGACGCTCATTTGATAGCATAATTGACACTGAAAAAACTTGATGGGCTGGTGTTAGTGTCTCATATGATAAGATTTGAGAAAGAGGATGATAGATATTAGAATGAATTGAACCAGCAATAGTTTTATCTTGATTTTATATAGAAGATCAAAGCTTTAAATAGAAGTCTTTCAAATAAAAAGGCAAATGCCTCTGTCATGAAGATCTCCTTAAAGTTAGAGTTGAATTCCTTAGAACTTGCACCTAGTCTGAAAGTGAAATACTTGTAGAATCAGTAAGAGTTGGTGATAGACAATTAGAGGTCTATGAATTGATAAGCATTTGTTATTGCATATCAGGAAAAGACATGTCATGGAAATGAGGACTGGGCAAAGATAAATTGGATAAAGGATTGAGATTAGAATTTGTATACATGAGTAGAAATATGTCTTCATAAAAGATCCTCTACAAATTTAATAACTTGTACCCTTTAATACTTGGTAGGTATGCTAAGAAAATACATTTATTAGCCCTTAAATCTAACTTGTTTATGCCATGAGACAAAGTGGAAGAGTAATAGAGACAGCTAAAGACCTTGATATTAGAAATATCAAGGGGAACTTTTTAGAGGTTTTCATAAGAAGTCTTGTTATTAATGACTGGTGATTGAATTTGTTAGGTGAATAGCATGAGCAACAAATTCTAGTAAATAACAATTAGTTAGGTTGCTTTGAAACTTAAGTGCCCTTGCAACATTAAGTATATGTTGATGCTTCATCTCGATAATACTATTTTGTTGCTGTGTCTCAACACAACTTTGTTGGTGAAGAATACCTTTCCTATTACAAAAATTATTGAAGATGAATTTAAGGCTATTATCACTCCTTATGCACTTAGTTGTTTTATTAAACCGATTGAGAACATAGGCATAAAAATGTTATATGTGCTACCTCACTTCTAATTTTGCTTTTATTAATCCATGTAAACCTAAAGAAACCATTAACAATGGTAAAAAAAAATTGTAGCTGTGAACAGAAGTTGAAATTGAACCCCTAAATGTCCATGTGTATTATTGAGAATATATATGAGATAGTGGTTACACTCATAAAAAAGCTTATTTAGCTTGGCATAATTATAAACATCACAAGCTTGTTTAGGCAAAATAAACATATAGGAATAATTACATTTTAAAGCTAAAACTTGCTTATTGAATGCATGGCTTAGTCTAAAATGCTAGAGGTCAAAATTGACGTTACTTAAAATACTACTAACAGAAGTATTAATGTGTGGAAAGATAGGATTTATGAGTTTGTAGAGACCTTGGAACTGTTCAACTATACCAATCCTCCTCCAATTGTGAATGCCCTACATATAGCATAAACTAGAGTTAATAATGAGACATATTGATACTAATATACACAATTTGCTTGTTGATATTAAGTTAAAGCAAAGTTGTGGAATATATAGCACGTCATGTAATATAAAGTCTTTGTTAAAAATGACGGTCTGTGAATGATTAATTGGCAACACAGAGCCATCTGGTAGCTTTATAATAAAGTTTGACAAAGGCTTATAAGAACTAAATAAATTTAGAGAGCATGCAATATGATCAGTTGCACTTGAGTCAATTATTTAACTTGTGTATGCATTTTCATTATAAAGTGAGACAAAGAGAATAATACCATATGTATGAAAATAAAGGCAAGGGTTTTACTTTATTCCAAAGGTTATAGCTATAGTGGCATGTGAAGTATTACTGCTATTCTTAAGAAGGTCCATTAATTTCTTGTATTACTCATGAATGAGTATAAGAATA
>CANXYI010107720.1:0-12072 GCA_948208565.1 Hura crepitans
TCATGCATAAAAATATGCACCAACATATTTTTTCTCTGAATCACTAATAAGTTCCTAAAAAAAGATATATGCATTATCCTAAATTACCAGCATAGTTTGTCATGCACAAAAATAGCATCTTAGATACATCTAAACCTTTAACTCATGTATCAATCATGCACTTATACACAACACATACATACATATATGCTTTGTAAATAGATGGACATCCCCCATTCTTGTATAAGAGCCCTTGCACATGTATATGGTTTTTATAAGCTACTCAACATGAATGCCACACATACACATGCTTGACATCTTGCATTCACACACGCAAACCACCACATTTAATTAGGCACTTATAAGTCATGCACACTTATGCATTAGCATTTGATTTATTTTGAGGTAGACAATTACTCGATCAGAACATCATCCATAACTTATGAAAGCTAGGTATGTATCACAAAACTTGTTATATCAAATTGATGCTAACTCTTATCACATTCTCTTTTCAAAATATCAACTCCATGCTTAGATTATACCCTGTGCCTAATCCAATCCTCTCAAATCTAATCTTTCTAGATTCAACTCTATGTCTAACCTATATTTTAGGGTTTAGCCTAACAAGCCAATCCATAACTTTAAGGGTTCAGCCTAATAAGCCAATCCAATCTTCCTATATTTGACTCCATGTCCAATCTAAGTTTTAGGGTTCAGCCTAACAAGCCAATCTATAAGTTTTAGAGTTTAGCCTAATAAGCCAATTAAATCTTTTAAGATTTGACACTGTGTCTAATCTAAGTTTTAGGGTTCAGCCTCATAAGCCAATCCATAACTTTTAAGGTTTAGCCCAACAAGCCAATTCATAACTTTTTAGGGTTCAGCCTAACAAGCCAATCTAAAATCCCTTTCCATCTGATCAAATCTTATCAATCAAACAACCTTAAGTAAGATCAAAAATCCCTTTCCATTCGATCAAACCTTATTAGGCAAATAACCTTAGATAAGATCAAAAATCCCTTTCTATTCGATCAAACCTCATCGATCAAATAACCTTAGGTGAGATCACAAAATCTCTTTCCATTCGTTTAAAACTCGTCGATCAAACCAACTTAGGTGCGATCAAAATTACTTAGTTGAGAAGTGTATGAACTATATCATGAAGGCATGACATAGCAATGTGGAGATGTCAAAGCAAAAACATGTTTAGATCTAGTTGGATTTTCACTTCACCTGAGGACAAGTAAGCACCCACATTTGGTGTAGTTTTCTTCATAATATCGATTCTTTTCGAGGGGAAAAAATGACTCAAATTTAGCAAGCTTTTGCAATGATTTAAAGGTAGGCATTCGGATTCGATATAGCTTTATGCCATGTAAGTATTTCTAAATCTAGTACTTTATTGTGCGCCATTTTAATTTATACATCTCACAGCACACACCAAAGTGAGGGCAACTATAGATGCCTCATTTTTAGGTCTAAGATATTTCTTATGTATTCGGACTTTGACCTAACCTAAATTATGAAAAAAATAGGAATCTATATTAGTAGCAGAGGGCTTAGATCGATAGGCCTAAGCTTAAAACTTGACACTAATTCTAATAGAGGTGCTAGGGCAAAGTCCCCATAATATAGACCTATTCACCTTTCCGGGCCTATGATGATAACTAGAGATAGGCTCAAGCAACAAGGCAAGCAACTTGAAACCTAAGTTTGCATAGACCAACACGGCATAAATCCGCATGGACTTGATGCTATGAGGTCCGCACCATTGTCAGCCTAGACCAATATGCCTAAAGTCCAAGGTCCACATGAACAAGCCAAAGCCTAAGTCCACATAGACTTATCCAACCTGGCCCAAGACCTAGCATAAAACCCATGGACTAGTGGGAAAACCATGCCTAAGTCTGCACGGACTAAGCCGTATAAGTTTGCATGGACTTATTAATGTAAAATTTCTAAAAGTGCAGAATTCCTATTCAGGTGCTAATTCCAAATCCTAGTAGGACTCTACTTCTTTTAGCTATTCACAACCTTATAAAATACCTTTCCTATCAACCTATTTTATGGGGGGAGGAATACACATAAGATAATTGACACATCATTCACTCTACTAGTCTAAAGCCTGCACTAAAGTAATTATTCTTCCAAAACTTAACAATTGTTTTTGTTGGTTAGTGCTCACTTTAAGGAAAGATTTGAGACTCTTTTCATCATATTCATTCATTTATTTGTGTTCTTTAACCAATAATCTCCCATGATTAATTGACATGTAAGATGGTTCTATATACTCCCCATAACAATTATAGGAGTAGGTTAACCTTTTAAATCGATTTAAGAATGTTCTAATTGTTTATAGAAAATTGTAATCACACTAAAATTCTAAAATTGATGACTAAGTTTGCACAGACCTATTTTAAATGATAAGAGGTCTGCACGAACATATAAATTGAATATATACATAATATGAGGTCCCTACGAACCATGGTATAATAATAGTATCATGTTTGCCTTGTCTATTATGTTTTAATCTATTTTGTTCACCATGTTAGCATGCCTTTATAATTGTATCATATTGTATTATCATTCTCTTTCTTAATATGTATGTTATTACTATTTTGGAATTAATGTAAGTCCGTACGGACTCTCTATCACAAGGATCATAGTCTACACAAATATACTTATTTTATTCCTGTATATTCTATTATTTAGTTCATATGGACTTCCTATCACAAGCATTATAGTTTGCATGGATGTTATCTTTGATTTCCAATTTTAACATATATTCATATTTTATCCCTATTATGCACCTTTTATGTATTCTTTATCTTGTATCATTTAACCTCTTTCTTTGAGTTTTATGTAAATGGCCCTTCTCACTAGAGTAGAGGTCCGGATGGACATAATATTGTTTATATAGTTGTTCGTACGGACTAATGTTAGAGACTCGTAGAGTCCAGATGGACTAGTCGATATATAGGTGAAACCATTCTAATGCTTTATTTTATTTCTTTTGGTTTTGTACTATTTATGCTTCATTGCTTATTCTAGGTTGTAATAGATAATAAATAACCTATTTTGCATGCTAAAACCTAGCTTCACATCAAAAGATTTTATACCGAATTAAATGGTCTTTTCCTTAAACAAAATGGTTTTAAGTTTTTTTTAATCAAAAGTCACATGAAAAGTTTATTTTAATAAAGGCCAATCTCCTAGAGATTGGAGTTGGGCAATTATTGCCAATTTCTATAGAATTACAGGTAATTGTTAGGTCAAATAACAACTAATTAATAACTTACTTTTTGGATATAAAAATATGTTTGTTATATTCTTTAAATATCGCAATTTACTTCTTACGCATGAAAAGGTGACATAAATACTTTAAATATAATGCATGCTTATTTTATAAGGGATTGATAAAAATTACAATATACAATAGGGCATATTATTGGGGCATAAATAAGATCTGAATTTCGAACCTTTCTAGTACAAAAGATTAGAGGTCTTGGTGTAAAGGCTAGGTGGTGACTCCATTAACCACTTTTATCCCTAGTAAAAATATCATAATCTCTACACCAACTGGCCAATTTTGCTTATTTAGGTTAGTGATCCCAACCGACCATAGATAATTTTAGCTTTTTCCCGATTAGATATTTTGTCATATATCAATGAATATACACATATATTTGGAGAAAAATGGCTCTTTAGGCCTTTATTTATGATAAATTTTATTACAAATAAATAGTCTATAGACTTTGTATAAGAACTATTGGAAGTATTTTCTTAAGCTATCTATATTCCATGTTCTCAGGAGAAAGTATCTATTCCTTTTAAGCTTATATATGCTCAGGCTTAATACTTCAACTATCTTGAATGGCCTTTCCCAATTAGGCTATAATTTGCCTATTCTTATAGAAATCGTGGTCTCTATAACTTTTTTGAGTACCAGATCTCCTTTGTTGAATATTTAGGCTTTCACTTTTTGACTAAAGTATTTAGCAATTCTTTGTCTATAGGCCGCAGCTCATATACTTGCTTGCTCTCTTTTAACATTTAGTAGATCTAGGTTACACCTCTGCATGGACTCATTGGCTTGTTCATACTCAACTATTAAGTTTAGGAGCCTAATGTGTACAATTAGAATTGCTTCAAAACTGTATGTTAAAGAGAATGGTGTTTCTCTAGTAGCAACTCGTGGAGTGGTTCAATAAGACCATAGGACATTGTTGAGCTCTTTAGCCTATTGTCCTCATTTAGTTTCTACCAACCTCTTTTTTAGTCCTGCTAGGATTATTCTATTTGTGACTTTAGTCATTCTATTTGTCTAAGGGTGGGCAACTAAGGTAAATCTCAATTTTATTTTTAGTCCTTTAGCGAACTCCTTAGAAATCCTACAGTCAAATTGCTTACCATTATCAGATATTATGGTGTGAGGAATTTCAAACCTAGATATAATGTTATGTTTTATAAAGCTTATTATTTTTTTATGGTGTTATTCAAGCTACTGCCTCTGCCTCAGCCCACTTTGTGAAGTGATCAACAACTATAATCACGAACTTCTTTTGGCAAATCACTTATGGGAAAGGTCTAAGTATGTTGATTCCCTATTAATAAAAAGGCAATGGTCTCCCTATACCTTATTTTTTGACTGAAAAGCCATAAATTATATTGTTATGCTTTTAGCATGATTCGTATTTTAAGACCAGCTACTATGCATCTTTTTGCATTGTTAGCCAGTAATATCCATGTAGCATTGCCTTTCTTACCAGCATAGAAGCTCCCTCATAGGCCCTGTATATTCCTTCACGAATTTCTCAAAGGATGTAGCTACTTTCTTCTTTACTAGTGCACTTTAGCCATGGCTATGTATTCGATCTTTTATAAAGGGAGTCATCCACTATGGCAAATTCTCTAAATCGCTTTATGATCTTTATTGCTTTTAAAGGTTCTATCGGCAAAGTTCCTTTATTTAAAAAGTCAAAACTAGGTTTCCTCCAATCATTGAGATTTTTTATGTTTGCCACCAAAGCTTTATTTAGAGAATCTTAGAGGTGGATTGGCATTGGCTTGGTCCTGAATTACTCATTTAAGGCTACAATCTTAGCCAGATAGTTAGCTTTTTAGTTCTTTGCCCTTTTGATCTAGTTTAAATGCCAGATGATGCCTACTTCATCCAACTTTTCTAGGAGTTTCTTAGATTTGGTATAGATTTTACTGATGCTTTAGTCCTTTGCACTGAAAACTCCTGTCAAATGTTTCACTACTAATTGAGAATCACTGAATATGAGGAGTTTTTCTACTTTAACTATTAGGGCCATGGTTAATCCTATAACCAATGCTTCATACTTAGCAATATTATTGGATGTAGTGAAAGGTAGGTGAATGGCCCACTTGAATAATAGATTTTAAGGCCCTACTAAGACTATGCCTACCCTTGATCCCATATTTCCTGATGCCCTATCCATGTGTAGCTTCCATACTTTCCTTTCTCTTGTTCGTGATTCATTATTGTCAACTATTTGCATTTTTATGACAAAATCTACTAGGATTTAAGCTTTCATGGTTGGCTTAGGTTTATATTTGACATTGAATTCTCCAATCTTCCAAGTTTATTCTATTAACCTTCTAGATGGCCTTGATTTTTGTAATATCTTTCTTAAAAAGAAGTTACAATGTACTACCACTTGTGCGCTTAGAAATAATGTCTTAACCATATCATGACCATGACTAAACAGTAGGCTATCTTTTCAATTTTGGGTATATTTGCTCAGCTCCTTTCAACACTTTGCTCACATAATACACAAGAAATTATTATATTCCTTCTTTAAGAAGTAGGATGGCTCCTACAACTAGATCTATGATTGATAAGTACATATACAATATTTCTCTGGCTCCTCAAAGGCTTATTGGCTTTCTTCTAACTATTTAAATTCTTTGACTCCTTTTAGGAGGTTATAGAATGGTAAGTAGTGC
Organism: Hura crepitans; assembly: GCA_948208565.1. Taxonomy (NCBI): domain Eukaryota; kingdom Viridiplantae; phylum Streptophyta; class Magnoliopsida; order Malpighiales; family Euphorbiaceae; genus Hura; species Hura crepitans. The sequence continues at coordinate 5,953 of CANXYI010107720.1, forward strand.
TTTGCAGAGTGGGAGATAAGCTGAGCCAACATTGTTATTCTACCATTAAGATTTTGTACCTTGTTAAGAATTTTTGGTAGGGCCATGTCAATGATTGCTTATATCTTAGTGGGATTAGCTTATATTCCTCATTCAGAGATCATAAACCCCAAGAACTTCCCTAAGTGAACTGCAAAAATGCATTTAGTGAGATTTAATTTAAGATTATATTTATTAATGATTTGGAATACCTCTTAGAGATCTTTTAGGTGATCTTTAAGAGTTTTACTTTTGATGATCATATCAACTATATAGACCTCCATATTTTTCCTTATTTTTTCTAAAAATACCTTATTAGCTAATCTTTGATATATGGCCCCTGCATTTTTTAATTCGAATGGCATTTTCTTATAACAATATAGGCCCCGATCAATAACGAACAAGGTTTTTTCTTGGTCTTCTATTTTTAGTGGGATCTAGTGATATCTGGTATATGCATATAAGAAAACATAATATTAATAGCCTACTATTGAATTAACTAGTTGATCAATGTTCAATAGAGGGTAGCTATCCTTTGGGCAGGTTTTATTAAGATCTCTGAAGTCTATGTATATCATCTATTTGCCATTAAGCTTCTTTACTAGCACCACGTTGGAGACCCATTCTAGGAAATATATTTCTTTGATGAAGCCTACTCTCAAGAGGTCATTTATTTCTTATTTTATAGCCTCATTCTTTTTTAGAGCGTGATTTATCTTTTTTTAAATCACTAGTTTTGCCTTTGAATCTACTTTTAGCTCATAGACCATTACTGATGGGTCAACACCTATTATATCTTATGGATACCAAGAAAAAGTTGCCATGTTAGCTTTTAACATTTTTATTAGAGGGTTTAATAGTTCATTTATCATATGTATGCCTATTTTGATCTGTTTTCCCCATTGTAACTCTATCACTTGGATTTTATCGACTAGTTCTACCCATTCTTCTTTACCCAGGGTTTCAAAGCTACTTTCTATAAGCAATGTTTGATTTACATCTTTAAGGCTATTTACATAAGCTTCTTAGGTAGCTTTCTTATTACCTTTAAGGATTACTACTCCTTTCCCTATTAAAATCTTCATAGTGAGATGTTGGATAGAAGTACAAGCACTAAGTTATGATAGGAGTGGTCTTCCCATTATCACATTATAGGCAAATGGCATATCTACCACCATGAACCATGCTCTTATTATTTTAGTTACTTCTTTATCTCTTAATTCTAAATCCAATATGGTTGATCCTTCTACTCATATAGGTTATCCTACCAGTCTAATTAGTAGGGAGTTAACTATTTTTAAGTCATTTACTTTGAGTTGTAACACTTTAATGCTTTATCATTAGCAAATTCACAGCATTTCCACTATTGACCAAAATTATTTTTAATAGAAAATTATAGACTATTCCCTCTATTACCAATGCATCTGAGTGAGGGTAAGTCACATATTGACCATCTTCTTCAGAAAAGGTGGCGATAGGTGTTTGATATTCCTTGAAACCAGTTATAGATGCTTCTTTATGTGATCTTTTCTTTTTAAAGGATTTTAGGTGTTAAAGGTGTTTTCCAACTATTACATTTACTTACCCAACTGGCTCTCTTTTCTTATTTAGAGGTAGTCGTTGATTGTCATCTCACTCCCTTTTTTTTATTTTAATTGTTTTTGAAAAACCAAACTAATGAGCCCTCCTTGACCAACCTTTCTATTTCTTATTTTAATTGCTAATAGTTTTCAGTATCATACCCATGATCTTTATGAAACTAACAATAATGCTTTTTGTCTCTCCTTCTTGCTGAATTTTGACTCATCTTTTTAGGCTAGTTTACATTTTTCTCATTCTATTGGATCTACATAGGCACGTCGATTTTACTTATGTTCAAAGGAGTAAATTGTTGTGATGTTTTACTATCACTCGGTTCCTTGAAGGAATTCTTGCTTCTATTGATTTTTTTATTTCTTTTATCTCTTAGTCAAAATACTCACATAGCTTCATCCATTCTAACATATTTCTAGGCTCTTTTATAAGCTCTTTAAACATTGTGGGAGGATTTTTATATAAAGAATTGAATAAAGACATAGTTTTCATGTTTCTTGATAAAGTTGTTATGGCCTCTTCCTAGTTTAGATCCTTTATTTGCATAGCAACTTTGTTAAATCTCCTAATATAAGATTTTAGAGACTTACTTTCTTCTTATATTATCTCCTACAAATCAATTGTACTCTTTTTATTAAGAATTGTGTGGTAAAAACTTGTTCACAAATAGGGCATCCAGCTATTCAAATGAGGCTACCAAGATAAGAGCCAAACCATCGAACCAATCATTTGTGATGTCCTTGAGGGTGGTTGGAAACACTTTGCACAGCACTGAACCTTTTGAGGTTTGCAATATCATTACTTTTTTGAAACTTGCCACATGATTTTTAGGATTGGTCATTCCATTGTACTTATCAAGCTGTGGGAGGTAAAACTTAGGTGGTATTGGTTCATCGATAAACTCTTTAGTTAAAGGGGATCCAACCACCACCATTGCTTTTTCTTTTGATTTTTGTTTATTGTGGTTGATTTTGTTTGCTCGATTTTTAGCTTTACTCTTACCATTTGCCTTCGCTTCTTTCGTATCATGCCATTCTTAATCAAATTCATCAGTTACTAATTTTTTTAGAACAATTTCGATAGAATCTTTTTTAGTATGCTCAATCATCCTTTATCTTTCCTGGGCATCTTAGAAGAAGAAATCCATTCTTTCCTAAGGCTTTTGAGTGGTAGTTCCAAATTATTGATAGCTATAATTGGTGCAATATTTTTGTCTATTAGCATCATATTTGAGGTGATATTATTGGCTTATATATCTGATCCTCTAGCTAAATTCTCATGTTGTTCATTGTGAGCTAGGTTGTTTGATTCGGGATTCATCATTTGGCAAAAATAGAATTAATTCTATGCTCACCGCACCAATTTGATAACTCTAAGTGTCTCTATTTTGTCGACCAATCTATAAAGATCATAAAGAACACTAGGATCTCTAACAATGACGCTCTGATTCTTAAGTCAAAAAAGAATTCACAAAATAGCTTAAAGGAATTCAAGTGCAATGAAATAAAGGCATACCTTGAGTATTTATAGGCTTGCATCAATCCTTATCTAAGTAGAAGAAGGACTCTCAAATAAAAATATTTAATTATATCCCAAATAAGAGTAGGAATCCTATTCTAAGTGAACTATTAATGAGAGAGTTAATCTTATCTTCCCTTTTTGATTCAAACTGGGATGATTCCTAAACTATCATCAATCATAATTTCTCATTTTTATGTTAGATTAAATTCAATTAGTTAGTCAAATTACATAAATTACTCTCCTTAATTGAATAAGACTATCATGGTAATATAAATAAAATGTTCAAGGACAAAAAAACCCATATAGGATACTCTTAAAAGAGATACCTAAATGGTAAAAAAGATATTTCATTTTCCAAAATTGAAACATCTAAACATAGGCTAGGTAATTATTAAATAATTTATTTAGTTAAATTAATCATAAGTATGAGATTAATAATGTAATAGGGAATTTATTAATTGATTGAGTTATTTAATAATGTTTATATGAAAATTATGAGATACCTCATATATAAGTATAAAGAGAAAGATTTAGGACCAGAATTCAAAAGAAAAAAGAAAATGGGAATAGGAGAGTGGGATGAATTAGAGACAAATAATAAGAAAAACTAGAGAATAGAAAGGGAGAAAGGAGAGGAACTTAGAGGCTAATTTTATTTGGCCTCTATCAAATTTAAGTCTAGTAAAAGAGATTTCATAGCCAAAATAATTTATCCTCCAAGAAAAGCAAAAGAGAGTTTATTTTGGTTGTGGTGGAGAGGAAGCCATAAAACTGAAATATTCCTCCATTGCTTCGGGATTGAATTTAGTTAACTTAATTTCTTTTATTATGAATCAAGTTTGAGGGTAAAGAAATAAATGGAATTGGGAATTTATGATAATTTGATGATGAAATTAGAGGGATAAAAGAAAATTTGAAGAACTAGGGGCCAGAATTCTCGATAGATGATAGAAATCGAAGTTTCAATTACACTAGGTGAGGGATTACTTTGAATTCATTAGTTAGTTGGGTTTTGAAATTTGATTGTCAATTTGATTATGACAAATTAAAGTTTAAATGGATGGTAAATCAATAAAATTGCTGTGAAAATTGGGGTATAGCTGCAAGAGTGAATAGAAAATCAATATTTGAGTTTTCTTCAATAACAAGTACAAATTTTGCATTGTTGTCAATTAAATGATGTTGTTATTTAATTGACCAATTGGGAAAGTTAGTAACAAGATGGATTGAATAAATAAAGAATCAAAAAGTTTAAATTGTTAAATGTTTATTTTATTTTTTAAAGAAATGGGAAATTTTGAGTATATTGAGCTGTGTCCTGATGTTGCCTATGCTATTAGCTTTTAAAGGATGTTTTCAAAATTCTAATGGTGTAAGGATGTTAAATGGACACATGAGAGTGGAAATGAATTAAGTTCATCCTATTGGCATAGTGTATCATGTATGACACTATTCTAGTAGAGGGATTTGTGATTTACAACATATAGTTTCGACGAAGAGACTTGAGGATTATGAGGATAAGTTATAATGTAGGTGTATAATTTATTCCTTCGGCTAAAATTTAGATGATTGATATGTATAATTAATTCCTTAGGGTTGTACAGTCAGTTTGGATGAGTAAACTAGGGTAAATAACCAAAACTGAGGGAAAGAGATTATCTTAATTGTGTATAGGTGCCAAATAAAGTAATTAAGATCTCTTAGGTATACTTTATTCCTATAGATATGTAAAATTAAAGGAATGCTTGAATAGGCAATAATAGTTGAATTATGTTTATATGTAAAAAAAAAAAGAAAAGAACTAGAGTTTTACAACGAGAAAGGCAGAGGAAAAATGGTAAATCAAGGAAAAAGGGAAGAGTAAATGAAGATTTTAAATACTCTAATATTTCTAATCTTTAGAATGAAAACTTAAATAATTAAATTGATTTTCAACTAAAAAAAGTTATATTTATAGTTAGAATGGTGACTTGTGCTATATCTATATATACTTAATAGAATTACATGTTCATGATTTTTTATGTCTAAAAATCTTATTAGGTTATTTACCACTAGGTAAAGCTACAACCTAAATTTATAGGTGGAATAGAAATGTTAAGAGACTAATCAAATTCTATGTGCTAGTAAGCATAAGGAATATGTGAAATTGGCAATTTCAATAAATTATAAGTAATGCAAACCTAACATGAAAAACTAGATGAGTGTGTATAATGTGATGGCCTAATGATTGTGTTCTAACAATGTATTTTCCACTTTAAATGATGTGATAAAGGGATATAGTTCATGTATGAAGTATAACAAACAGTCCAACAAATCTTTCCTCTTCTCTCTCTCTCTTTTTTGAAAGCTAATGAACAATAATGTTAGGTATTGAATCTGACAAGGTGATTTTAGATTAAAAATAGGGTGATTGAAGACAGAGAAAGAAAGTAGGAGAAGGATTTTAGAGAGTAAAAATTGGTGGGATAGAAAAGATAGAGAAGAGAGAAAAAAAGGAGAAAAGAAACAGGAAAATATTCTTTTTCATTTCTAGTCCCCACTAGAGAAAGATGGTTACATATATAAAAGAATGTTTCTTTAGTGAGCTGTACTAGCTGCCAAAGAAGCATGTGCTGCTACATAACAAAAAATAGATACATCTATCTAATGACTGCCATTAATAACTAAATCCCACTGCTCACTAACTAACTACTAAGCATTTACAATTTTACCCCTATGCTTATACTTGACAATACCCTCTCCTTTGGACCATTCTTTTCCCCAAGAATGGAAGAATTCTAGAAATTGCTACTGAATGAAGTTACTGTCTTCCCAAGTGGCTTCAATAGATGGTAGCTCTTTCTTTTTGATCAAAAGCTGATGAGTGTGTTGGTCACCTACGAGGATAGTTCGAGTGCTCAAAACCTTCTCTGGTGTAATGAGGAACTCGCCCTTTGTTAAGGGCGGTAGGGTGACTGAGTGGATGACATTATCCCTTACTTTTTTCTT
>CANXYI010107806.1:0-10628 GCA_948208565.1 Hura crepitans
GCCAAAAGAAGTGATTCTAGTGGCTAAAAATTCTTTAAGATGTTAAGCACTACCAAAAAAAGAATAGGTCCAAAAAAAGGTGTGGTTTATGAGAAAGAAAATCAAAAAAGGAGATTGCTATAGAATAATCTTGGACCATGACACCAAGGTGAGTTTATGGTTGTATCTCCCTAATTTCTTCTACTTTTTGGGTGATTTTTTATGCTAAATCATAGCTAACAACTGTGTGGTGGTGTGTACAAGGTATTGGTGGCTATTGGAGGGCATTTAGAGGCTTATAGAGGGGGCACAAGATCACTATGCTTGCTATAAATAGGGTTGGCAGCATAGACTTTGTGAGGATAACACCTTTAAAAGGACATGTAAGTGGACTTTCAGCCTTTTTCTCATGTGTATGGGTGCCTAGGCTAGTGAATTTGGGATTTGGATAGCTGGATGGTTAAGTTTGAGTTTTAATTCCTCTTTAGAAATGTTGATTAAGTTGATGGTTTTATGGAATTGAAAGTGTATTCTTAAGTGTTTACATAATTGGCTTAAAAATGCTTCCTAGAATTTGCTGCCTAAGGTAGTTCAAACAAGAATTTTGCTACCCAAAATGAATCTACAATATGCTTAGCATGCTAAGTTGTGAGTTATGAAAGTTTAAGTGCGGAATTCACCATGGAAATGTGCATTTGTGATTATGGCCATGAGCTACCATTGGTAGTTCTAGAGATGTTGTTTTGTGCTTTTGCTATAATAGCTTAGATTGAGATATTTGTGCCTACATTTGGGTTCATGGCATGTAGTTTGGATTGAATGATGTTATTATGCCTAAAGGAATGGAAATTAAGCCTATCTTTCTTAAGTATCCGAGAGCTATGTATGGCATGTTGGCATGAATTTCTAAGTTGTTAAACTATTAGCTAAGTGTACTATTAAGGCTTGATTATTGGCATGAATTGATTAAGAGAATTAGCCAAGTATATGACATAATAATGTAACAATATACACTTGAAATGTGCCATGAAATGGCTAATGAAAAATTGGAGTAAAACATGTATAAAAGGCTTGAAATAATGGCATAAAAGTGACTTCAAATAGGCTAATAAATTGAACCTCAGTTATGCCTCTGAGATGTTAGAATTAAACCTTATTTTAGGCTATGGAATTGGTCTAGCTAAACATGGCAATGGTGCTTAGATTTTAGCCATGGTGTTAACCCAATTTCAATGGCTTTGATGCCTATATTTTGGCCATGGACTTGGCCCAATTTTAGTTGGCCTTGTGCCTAGTGAAATACTAAAAAGAACCTTGAAAACTGAGCTAAATTAAGACTTGAAACAATCCCAGAAAATGTCTTTAAAGGTGGTCTAAATGACTTATAACTATCTAATTGACCTTTACCTGAACCAAAAATGTCACTAGACCAGTAAGTGTTAATTTTTTAAGTGAAAATGCCATGATAAATTATACCATAAGATACTTTGACTTTTTTTCAGAATAGACTAAAATTTTTTGATGGAATTTTACTCGGTAGAGCTAAAAAGTGGCTAAACCAATCTGAATAAAATTTAAAAGTACAAGATAAAATTTTTATCCATCTATTTTTGAGACTTAATAATTATAAGAATAATTTTGGCTAATAAATAAAGTTAAATTAGCCTACTTAGCCCATTAGTTAGACACCCACTGAATTGGTTGACCGATCAACCTAGGATTTTATAGCTGCTAGTTTATTAGTGGCTGGAGAGGTTATAGACTTATCTCTATTACGTCATCTAGTTCTTGATGGCATCTATTGGTGGCTAGAGAGGTCTACGAACTAATCTCCATTATGTCACCCCAATTATTGGTATTTATTTGTGGTTAGAGAGGCCCATTGGTTGATCTCCATTATGCCACATAGTTACTTTTATTATGTCTAGGGAGGCTATGGTTGATCTCCTTTATGACACATAGGCTAGTGTAACAGCGTAGGTCCAGAAGGAGGACCACTGCACCAGTTTATTTTCCCTCTAGATCCAATGTCTTACAATGTTGTCTTCCTAATCGGGCTAGAGAATTTAATTAAGTAAATAAATAGACTTATTACGAATATGAGAATTAAGCATAATGCAATAGTATTTCCTAAGTTCTGATAAGATGCAAGCTAAAGGATATTTTAGACATTTTGTATAAATGTGCCAGACCAGTTACAATAAAGTAAATTAAGTGTTAAGCAAAGGTGAATGACCTTTTTAGAAAAAGTAATAAAAATACAGTAAGAGGGTATTTTAGAAATTTTTCACCTATGAGATAGATTAAGTGATTCTCACAAAGTATGCAGGTTAAAATTAATAGTCCTCCCTCTAAACAATTTACCTGAGTCCAAAGTACTGTTCAGACTTTAAAAATACCTTAGGGGTCTTTAGTAAATTGGCATCCTAGTGTATAAGTAAATTATAAAATCAAATAAAATTATTCTTAAACTACCTAGATAAATTAATAATATTAAAAAAATGATTAAATTGCTTTTAAGTTCACCATTGAGCATTTTGTATACTTAGCATACCTGTTTTGGTGTGTAGGTACACTACAATAGCACTTACCTCGTAAAGCGTGACAATAACTGTTCAAAGGATACAATTGAAGATTTTAGGAGTAAATTTTATATAGTCATTATATCCATGTACTTAGGTGGAAAATGGGTAGGAAAAATGTATTTAATCTTTGGAAATGTAATGTAATTAAGTGATTATGACTTATTGATAATTAAGTGATTATGACTTATTGATGTAAATTAAGTAATTATACATGTTCTTTGGTGAATGTATGATTATGTTATTGATTTTGACATGAAACTGAGGCTCTATATTTATGTATACATTATATATGGCCTGATGGAGTTTGATGTGTGTTAAATGATGATGATAGGCTAAGAATGGGGGATTAGATGGGTTTAGGTGTTGGGATTTATTTATAGAAGTGTTAAATAGGTTGTTTAGAATTTTGGGTTAGGCCCCAAGTAGTCGTTATGCTACTAAATTCGTAGGTAATACTTGAATAGGATTAGATTTCCTCTTTAATAACTAAACCATAGTTGTTCTAACCTAAAGGGATCTTAGAAATTGACATAAGTGGTTTTAGAGTTAGATAGCATGATCTGAAGTGAAAGTAGTAAAAGTTAAATGAATGACCTTAGGAGAAATTTTAGGATGGGTGACTTGGCGGGAAATGCACCGCTTATTGGGTTTCTTCAGGAATCTAGTAGGGGATGTCACAATTATAGGTATCAGAGTAAAGGTTCAATATTCCTTTGAAAAGTACATGGATATCAAAGAGTTAAGTTTTAATTCCTCTGAACTATTATATTATTCGAGGCTGAGAAAAGAAAGTCTTCTGTAGTATAGAAATGACTGGTCTAGTTACCTAAAGGAGGGACTATGAAACCAATTTAGTTTGATAACCATAGCTATGTAGAGAGCAAGTTTTGTATTAGCAACTAAACTCAGTTATACTGCTTAGCAACTAGAGTCAGGAGTGACTGAATAATAACAGACAGGAGAAACCCTGTCTTGGTATAGTGAAAAGTAGTACATGAAAGGATCTTACTTGATTTCTAAAGTATGATCAAGAAATTATTTTTAGTGATATATACATAGAATATAAGAGAATACTTATAGGCCTGAATGTGGAATTAAGGATACAGATAGCCAAACCTTAGAAAGAGGGATTTGGTAGTATCAGTACTAGTTTCATGTGATAAAAAGAAATGGTACTAGTAAGAAAAGACCTCTTTTAGATAAGGAGGCAGAGCACTGTGGGACAACCTAGTGCAGTGCCAAATTAGTAAGATAAGAAGGGAAGGTCAGTTACAGGTGTAGTTTTAGTCTAGGTCCTAGTACCAAAGAAGTTACCTGGAGTGGACCACCCATGTTTACCTTTTGTCAAAAAAGGCACTGGGAGTAGTGCAGTAGAGGCATCTGAGAAGAATGCCTCCATTGTAGTGTTAGAGGCCACCATAGAAAGAGTGTCGTCACGGATAGATAAAAGGTGCTCATAGATAGATATCTAATGTTGTACTCCAAGGTAGGGGTCAGCAATAGACTAAAGGAGAGTAGTTCAGTGCTAGTCAGGGTACCAAAGCTAAGGCTTGTGCTTTAGCCAGGTAGTGTATAGTGAGATTGAAAAAGTGGCTACAGAACCAGATGGTATGACAAGCATTTTATTTATTTAATGATTCAGTCTTGGCTTTAATAAACCCTGATTTAATGCACTTATGTGCATGTATTGCACTAGTACAGGATAGATAGCTAGGGGCTGAGCAAGTTGATGCAGACATTGGAAGAAATAGCTCTATAGGGTAGTGTGTGATTGTGAAAGGGTTGTATAAAAGATACCTTTGGTAAGTTAGGGGCATGAGTTGTTGTTAGTTTACTAAGTTGTATTTCCATATATTGAGGTACTTCTAGGATGGATCGGTTTATTAAGTATTAGTCTATAACTGAGGGTAACTAGAGCAAGTTAACCCTCTAGATTGTACGAAGGCTTTTAGAGACACTGAATGGTAAAAGAAATTATTTGGACAATTTTACCCTTTTTATCAAGTTATTATAACTCCCTTGATTAATTCTGATCTAGTATATCTATTAGTTAAAGCTCAGTTCTCTAATATATTCTTATTAATCTACTAGGGTTAGCATCTCATAGGAAAACTAGATTTTGAAGTAGAGGTATTTTGGTATTGCCCAGTGTTTATTATTTTTTCTAAAGGAGGGCATCTATTGAAATGGAAGTACTAAGAGTACAGCTATAAGAGCAATATGATAAAGGTTTATCTAACTCAGTATAATTTTTCAGTGAGTGTTTAAGCTGTCTAAGAGAAAGAAAGATAAGTTACTTGGGTTGTGCTTTGCCTTAAAGGTACTTACACAGAGTGATTATGCAGGATCAGTATTCCTTGTTCTGGTGACCAATTTGTTTGATCATAGAGAAAGGCTAGTCTTTTTTATTTTAAAGTTGATATGAGATTTCGATACTATTAGCTAAGGATTTAGGGAAGTTAATATTATTAAGGTTGCTTCTAGGACCCAGTATGGATATTGTGAGTCTTTGGTGATGTCATCAGGGCTCACTAATGCCTTAGTAGTTCATGAAGTGTAATGGGTAAGGTTTTTAATTTTATGCAGACTAGTGGTAATAGTGTTCCTAGATGGTATTTTGATTTATTCTAGGAACTAGAAAGAGTACGAATAACATATGAGGGTTGTAATACAAACCTTAGAAGAAAGATGGCTGTGTGCCCAACTCAATAAGTGTGAATTGGGCAGAGGAAGTTTTCTTTGGACCACCTAATTTCAATAGAGTGAGTTAGAATTAGCCCTAGTAAAGGTGAGGTAGTCTTGGAATTGAAATCCTCTAGGAATCTAACTAAGATGAGAAAATTTCTAGGCTTAGTTGAGGTTACAGAGGGCTTGCAAGAGGACTTTTATTATTGTTACTCCTATGATTGGACTAATTACAAAGGAGGTAAGGATTGTATGGGGTAATAAATGTTAAGATAGTTCTGTTAAGTGGAAACATAAGTTGATAGAGATTCTTATCCTGATTTAACTTAAATAGGGTAAGGATTTTGTTATGTGCAGCAATGTTTTACTAAATACCTTGTCAGGTGTTAATGTTGAATGGACATGTAGTGGCTGGTGCTTTAAGATAGTTAAAGCCACAAGAGAAGGATTATTTTGCCTTTAATTTGGGGTTAGTTATCATAGTGGTTATGTTGAAATAAATGATAGCATTATTAGTATGAAGAAGAATACTGTATAGATACAAATCATTAGAGTTTGAAATATTCCTTTACTCAGGAGAGGAGATTTGAGATAAAGAAGCTAGATAGAGTTGATTTAGGATTTTGAGTGCCTGATTGACTATTTACCAGTGAAAGCTAATGTGCTGATAGATGCTAAGTATAAGGAAATCTATGTCGACCTAGAGAGAATATAAATGTCAGGTTACCAATTATTTTAGAAGAGGCAGCAGTGGCTGAGTTGCAAGTAAAGTCAGATTTTAAATATCAAATTAAAGAGGATCAGGTGAGAGATAAGTAAATGGTTTAGATAATTAGCAAAGCTAAAGAGGGGAAGACCTTAGAATCTTAGCTGACAGTAAGTAAATAGTGGAATCATTAGAACAGATTGTGTACATTTTGTACAAAGGATCTGGGTTATGGATGTTTAAGAAAATACATGAGTCTCCTCGTCCCAAGCATTCTAAGAGGAAAAAAGTCTGTGCTTGGAAATTTATTTCTTGATGGCTTGGTATGGAAAGAAATGTGGTAGAAATAATACCCAGTATTTGATATGCTAGCAAGTTAAAGTTGGGCATTAGAATTTTTCTAAATTGTTGTATCTTATAGTTATATTAGAGTGAAAATTAGAAAAGCTAACTCTGAGGGTTATAATAAGTTCACTATTGAGTAAAGATAAATGCAGTAGTGTATGCATAATTGTTGACAGATAGTTAAGATAGTTCAAGTTATCTGATTAGGATGGGTTAGTTTTTTAAACAGACTAGCTAGACTATATGATGATAAGCCCATCAGATTTCATGTTGTGCTAGTGATTGTCATGAGGACAAAGATTTTATTTTACTACCAGATTTTGGCAAAAGCTATAAGCAACTTTAAGTACTAGACTAGCTCATCACCTAGTTTATCATCCTCCATCTGATGGACATTTAAAGAGGTGATACAGATAGTTGATCACATTTTGTGGGACAATATTAGTAAGCTTATGGTTATCTGATATATGTACATGTATTTTGGCAAAGATTGCCTATGATAATAGTAATCAATTTACTTTAGAAATGGACCCCCCCATAAGGCATTTTATTATAGACAATGCAGGACCTTTCATGTTGAAGTGAGATTTTAGACAGAAAGTTTTTATAGTAGACTTGATTATACAGGCTAAAGAAAAGTAAAATGTATTAGAAAAAGGTTAGAAGCAGTATATGTACACAAGAATTATGTACTGACGTGAAATAAGAAAATTACTGAATATTTGGTTTGAGACAAAGTGTTCTAGAAGTTTTCTAAAGAAATAGGTATAGAGGTTTAGGAAAAAGGTAATTGAGACCCAGGTTATTAGACCCTATGTGAGTATTGATAGCGTCAGTACCTCTAGCATACATTCTTGCATTACCACTTGAGCTACAACAACACATAGTGCTTTTATGTTTTATGCTCAGGGGGCATAAATTCGGTCAGTTATACATGACTCTGATGACAGCTATTGAGATACAACTGGATACAAGTTATGCCTAAGAAATAGTGTAGAGTATGGCTCATGAAATGAGATAGTTGTAGAGATGAGTCCATACCACTGTTCCATTGCTATAGAGGTATAAAAATACATAAGAAGTTACCTGAGAGCTAGACGAGCAAATAAGAGCTCAATATTCTACTTCATTTGCTTTAGGTAATTTTAAGGATGAAATTTTCTTAAGAGGGGATGAAATGTAATACCCGTGTTTTGAGGCTTCGAGAATAGTGCCATAGGGTCCAAAGAGTGCATAAGGGTGTTGTGCTACTTGCACATAGATTGAGGAAGTGGCATAGGTCATGAAACTTTTAAGGGCCTTGATTTGATGAAATAGGCAAAATTTAAAAATTTAGCAGAACCAATAATTCATTTCTTGCAATAAGTTACCCATCAGGGCAATACAAAATTTTCGAACCGAGATTGACCCAAGATGAGCCTGGACGGACCCAAAAATGGTGAACCTTGAAGCTTAAAAATCACACTAAGTCTAATGGTGAAATAATTTTTAGAATCAGAGGTCGTTTGTAAAATCTCGTAATTTTTTAGGTTGGCATACAAATCGAGGCAATTTGAAAACTGCCCTGTTAGTTTGGCCACAAAAGTTTTTGAGCAAGTAGAGGGGATTAAAATAGGAATTTTAAAACAAACGGTGTAATTTTTGGTGGTCTGAGTGAATTTCTTTGAATTTTTGAAATTTGCCGAAAAACTAGGATGGTTCAAGAATTTTTGAGATAACTTTAAAGTGTCAAAATAGGGTCCACAATAATGCCAAGTGGCTAAATAACCTTGCCAAGTGGCAAAGGGCATGGGATAAGTGGATTTCCACTTGTAAAGAACATAATCCATATTGCTCCCTTCTGCCCTTTATTGCCAATGCCACCTCTTTAGTACATAGGCCATAATTTTCTTCTCTGATGGATAAATGAGGTGATTCCAGTGGCTAAAAATTCTTTAGGATGTTAGCCACCACTAATAAAAAGAATTAGGCTAAAAGAAGTTGTGGTTTGGGAGAAAAAAAATCAAATAATGTGACTGGTTTAGAACAGTCCTGGACCATGACACTAAGGTGAGTTTATGGTTATATCTCCCTCATTTCTTTTGCTTTTTGGGTGATTTTTTATGCTAAATCATAGCCAACATCCGTGTGGTGGTGTGCATAAAGGATTAGTGGCTATTAGAGGGCATTTGGAGGCCTATAGAGGGGGCATAATATCATCATGCTTCTTAGAAATAAGGCTAGTAGCATGGACTTGGTGAGGATGGCACCTTCAAAGAGACATGTAAGTGGACTTTAGCCTTTTTATCATGTGTATGGGTGCCTAGGTTAGTGAATTTGGGATTTAGATGGCTAGATGGTTAAGTTTAATTTTCAATTCCTCTTTAGAAATGTTAATTAAGTTGAAGGTTTTGTGGAATTAAAAGTGTATTCTTAAGTGTTTGCATAATTGGCTTAAAAATGCTTGCTAGAATTTGTTGCCTAAGGTAGTTTAAATGAGAATTTTTCTACCCAAGATGAATCTACAATATGCTTAGCATGCTAGGGTGTGATTTATGAAAGTTTAGGTGTGGAATTCACCATGGAAATATGCATTTGTCCTTGTGGCCATGAGCTACCATGGGTAGTTCTAGAGATGTTGTTTTGTGCTTTTGTTATAATGGCTTAGATTAGGATGTTTATGCCTATATTTGTGTTTATGCCATGTAGTTCAGATTGAATGATGTTATTATGCCTAAAGGATTAGAAATTAAGCCTATTTTTCTTAAGTATCCAAGAGCTATATATGGCATGTTGGCATGAATTTCCAAGTTGTTAAAGTATTAGCTAAGTGTACTATTAAGGCTTGATTATTAGCATGAATTGATTAAGAGAATTGGCCAAGTATATGACATAATAATGTACAATATACACTTGAAATGTGCCTTGAAATGGCTAAGGAAAAATTAGACTAAAACATGTATAAAAGGCTTAAAATAATGACCTAAAAGTGACTTCAAATAGGCTAATAAATTCAACCTTAGTTGTGCCTCTGAGAGGCTAGAATTAAACCATGTTTTGGCCCATGGAATTAGCCTAGTTAAAGATGGCAATTATGCCTAGATTTTAGCCATGTTGTTGGCCTAGTTTCAATAGCTTTATTGCCTATGTTTTAGCCATGGACTTAGCCTAGTTTTTAGTTGGCCTTGTGTCCAGTGAAATACTAAAAAGAACCTTGAAAACTGAGCTAAATTTGGACTTGAAACAATCCAAGAAAATGTCTTTAAAAGCACTCGAAATGACCTATAACTGTCCAGTTGACCTCTACTGCCACAAAAAATGTCATTGGACTAAAAAGTATTAATTTTTCAAGTGGAAATGCCATGATAAATTATACCATAAGACACTTTGATTTTTTATCAGAACAGACTAAAATTTTCTTATGGAATTTTACCCGATAGAGCCAAAAAGTGGCTATACCAGTCTGAATAAAATTTCAAAGTATGAGATAAAATTTTTATCTTTCTATTTTTGAGACTTAATAATTATAAGAATAATTTTGTCTAATAAATGAAGTTAAATTAAGCTACCTGGCCCATTGGTTAGACATCCACTGGATGGGTTGATAAGTCAACTTAGGGTTTTGCAGCTGTTAGTTTATTAGTGGCAGAAGAGGTCTACAGACTGATCTCTATTATGTCACCCAGTTCTTTATGTCATCTATTGGTGGCTAGAGAGTTCTACGAATTGATCTCCATTATGTCACCCAGCTATTGGTATTTATTTGTGGTTAGGGAGGCCCACTTGCTAATCTATATTATGCTGCAGTTACTTTTATTGTGTTTGGGGAGGTTACGGCGAATCTCCATTATGGCATACATGCTAGTACAGTGGCATAGGTTCAAAATGTGGACCACTGGACTGGTTTATTTTCCCTCTAGATCTAGTGTCCTAAAGTGTCATCTTCCTAGTCAGGCTAGACAATTTAATTAAGTAAATAAACATACTGATTATAAACATGAGAATTAAGCATAATAGGATAGTATTTCCTAAGTTTTGATAAAATGTAAGCTAAAGGATTTTTTAGACATTTTCCACATATGTGCCAAACGAGTTACAGTAAAGTAAATTAAGTGTTAAAAAAAGGTGAATGACAATTTCAAAAAAAGTAATAAAAATACAATAAAAGGGTCTTTTAAAAAATTTTCACTTATGAGATAGATTAAGTGATTCTCACAAAGTATGAAGGTTAAAATAATAGTCCTCCCTTTAAATGATTTATCTGAGTCCAAAGTACTGTTTAGACTTTAAAAATACCTTAGGGATATTTTAGTTAATTGGTACCCCAGTGTATAATTAAATTATAAAAT
>CANXYI010107868.1:0-11495 GCA_948208565.1 Hura crepitans
CTTGAATTTCTTGAAATTAAATAAAATGTTGCACAATTCATTGAATACACTTATAGAGATGTTCTTTCAGGTCCCAAGTTTAATGCAATAGCTTTCATTCACCTCGGTTCTCATTTTATGCCAATTTCCCTAAATTCCATAATACCCCAATAATTAGAAAAATGTATAGAAAAATATCTATAACTCTAAATTTGAAAGTAAAAGCATAATCATAATTTAGAGCATTTACATTTACCTAGAAAAATAATCAGGATTCAATTCGGGACCTAGTGTGATTTAGGGGTTCAAAACCCTAATTCTTCAAAGCTCTATTTTCACTTCGAAACCTCTGTTTCTCACAAAATTGAGGTAGAATTAGATTTTAGACATTATGAGGATCATTTTTCATATAATATTTAAAGGATTTCGATCTACTTCTTGTGAGAATTAAAGAAAAGAAGGGAAAAGAAAGTGGGGAAGAGGTGGCATTGGCTTTTTGAGAAATTGGGCGAGAATATGAGTTTATTTTCTTATCCTACACCCATACACACCATAGCATGTTTATATTATAGTGATGGATGGCTATGATCATGCCATATGGTAATTAGACAGTCTCGATTAATCCAATTAATGTTTTAAATTTTAAAAATTTAAAATAACTATTAGAGATCTCTAAAAATCATGCTTTTAGTGCGAAAAATTAACTATTCTCTTAATTAAGGGACTCTTAAAATCTTAGGCCCAAATTTCTAGGGGAACTATGTTAATTATTCACTCGCATAATTAAGAAATTCTGATTAAATATCAATTAACCTCAAAAAATTTATATTCCTTCACCATTGGATTATTTAGAATTTTTGACCTTCAAGCTATGCTATTTTTAGGTCAATCTGGGCACATCCTAAGCATTTCCCAACATGATATGAACTAAAGCCACTATTCATTAGATATCAGTATTAAATAATTTATTGGTTCAATGAAAAGTGTTAATTACTTCATTTTCATAATTATTTTGGCCACAAAAGTTTCACAACTAGTACTCCCCTTTTTCCACCTCAGTATGACCTAGTCACTCAAAAAACACTATTTATGTCCTGGAAGGCACTATTCATGAAATTGGGGTTTTCAGTTATTACAATTCCTTCCCTTCTTAGGAAATTTCATCCCTAAAATTCATTCAAATCTATCTTATGAGTAGTTATAATCCTATTACCAATTGGATTCTTATAATGTACACATTATAATAATCTCAAGATACAATTTTAAAAGCAACTACATTAAAAACTAGTATAATAGTAAAGAATACCTATTACATCATTTAGAGGGTCTAGGTCTTCTTGGGCTATTAAGGCATATTGCCTAGTTGAAGCCTTGGGATCTATCCTCTATGCTATCTCAGATTTAGACTTTTGATCAGTATCTTTTCTTCCCCTTCTACTTTCACTTTGGACTCTAGTAGGTGTGGGTAAAGAAGCTTGATACTATGTATCCACAGTAAGAGACCTAAGGAAGTCTTTCAAAATGTGGCCCTAAGCACCACATCTATAATAGGCCCTCGGTATGGTTCTTTAACAAATTCCTAAGTGTTCCTTACTATAGTGCTCACATTGTACCTTAGATGTACCTTTGCCAATTGCTGCTAGTGCACTAAATGATTGAGCTTGCTTATGAGATCCCTATTTAAAATATTAGGTCCCACCATGACTCTATTACTGTGATTGGGTCTAGTCCACTTTCTGCTTCTTAACTACTTCTTAGGATAGATTCCCTTACCCTTGACTAAGGGCCTTTTTCTTTTGGAAGTATTCTTTCTTTTTCTCCTTTAATATTTCTTTTGTTGTATAAGCTATTGATACTAAGGAGGAGAACTCCCTAATTTTCATCATGGTCACCTGCAGCCTGATGTCACTATTTAGCCCCTTTTCAAATTGTTTACATCTTTTAGCTTTTGTGGGGATAATTTCTTTTGCATACAAGCTAAGTTTAGAAAATTCTTTTTCACACTCAAATATAGACCTATCTTTTTATTTTAAGTTAAGGAATTCTTGCCTCTTTTTATCTAGATAATGTTCTATAATGTACTTCTTTTTGAATTCTCCTAGGAAAAATTCCTAGGTTAAGTCTTCTCGTGCTTGCCTTTTATTTACAATTTCCCACCATTTATATGCTTTAGATTGTAATAATGAGATGGCATACACCACATTCTCAGTTGGGTACAATTCAATTGCTGAAGTATTTTGATAGTTCTTTCAAGCCAATATTCAGCCATTATTAGATCATCATGTTCTGCCCCTAAGAAATCCTCTGCTCTTATTTTCTTTACCCACTCCAAGAATGTTTTCTAAAGAGCTTGCGGGACCTAGGGTTGTTGTTGAGGTGCTGCTAGTGGAGGTGGAGTGACTACTATAGTAACTTGTTTAAAAACTTCTACCATCTATTGTAATAATATTGGTTATACCGATATTGGCTAGGTAGGTGCCAACTGTGCTGCTTCATTAGGCATTAAAGCTTTAGAGCATGTCGGCTCTTGAACTATAGTGGGTGCATGAATTCCATCCTCCTCCACACTAGTAGGTTATCTCTATTTGCTCATCTTTAATCTATAAAGAAAGAACATTCATAAGCCTTAAGTAGTGTACATATAGATAATACACAACTTTAATCCCTAAGGCACTCATGTATAGACTTACATTCCAAGGACCACTTAAACCTGCTCTAATACCACTAAATGTTACACCCTTTACCCGATTTTGGTTGTCAGATTTGGACAAGAGATGACACACAACCTTATTTCTCATATTTTAAACTTATTATTGAGTCTTACTTTGTTTACCTTCTGAGTATAACAAATTTCCTAAATAATCTTGTGAAAATCTAGCTGCATTGTGGCTGACCAAGAACCTAATCTAATAACACCTATGAGAATTTACACTTCTATATCATTACACAATCAGTTCCCATCATCAGATCCATCTAATCCTCATAATTACATCCACAATTCACATATATATGATATCATTCATTTATTATTACCATTAGTACTTGTATTATAGACATATAAGTTCATATGATGTATGTCACAACCCTTACCGGATTCCCAAAGAAACCTAATAAGCAGCGTACTTCTTACCAGGTCATCTATTCTAAAATTTCTCCTAAGGTCATTCATTTAACTTTTACTGATTTCACTCCAGATTATGCTATTTAACTCCAAAACCACTTTCATAAATTCCTATGATCCATTCAGGTTAGGATCAATATAATCCAATAATTACAGAGGAAATTTGCTAACACTTAAATATCACCTAAAAATTTAGCAGTATAATGGTTGCTTGGGTCTTAAACCAAAATTTTCAACAAGCTTAGTTAACACTTCTATAAATAATTCATCACACTTGGACCCATTTAGTCCCTCATTCTCAGCCTATCATCATTTTGAACACACATGAAGCTTAGGCCTCAGGCCATAGATATAACAAGCAGAAATATAGAGCTTTAGGCTCACATTAGCATCAACATCATATATAATCATTCATTCATAAAAGAACATGTATAATTACTTAATTTACATCAACAAGTCATAATCACTTAATTACATTACATTTCCAAAGCTTAAATACATTTTCTACCCAATTCTTAACTAAGTACATGGATATCTAACTGTATAGTAATTATATCTAAAGTCTGCACTTGTATCCTCTGAACCACTATTGTCATGCTTTACGATGCAGGCCCTACTATGGTGTACATATGCACTAGAACCGGTACACTGAGTATACGAGATACTCAGTGGTGAACTTAAAGCAATTTAATCATGGTATTTATATCATTAACTTACTTATACAGTTGAGGAAATGATTTTACTTTATTATATAAATTAATTACTCACTAGGGTGCCAAATTACTGAAATACCTTTAAGGTATTTTATCTGGTCTAAAATAGTATTTTTGACTCAGCTAAATCACTTAAAGTAAGGGCTACTGCTTTTAACATGCATACTTTGTAAGAATAACTAAATCTGACTCAAAGGTGAAAAATTACTAAAATACACTTTTACAGTATTTTTATTACTTTTCCTAAAAATTCATCCAACATGCTTAAACTTTATCTTAAGTGATTACTTATTAATTTATTTCACTGTAACTGATCTAGCACATCTGTGCAAAATGTCTAAAATATTCTTTAGCTTGCATCTTATCAGAGTTTGGGAAATATTGTTCCCTTATGCTCAATTCTTATGTTCATCAGTCTATTTATTTACTTAATTTAAATCTCCGGCTCGACTAGGAAGATGACACTATAAGACACTAGATCTAGAGTGATGATAAATTGGTGTAGTGGTCTCTATTTTGAACCTATACCGCTGCACCAACCTATGTCCCATAATGGAGATCAGCTGTAGCCTCTCTAGAAAAAGTGATTGTGTGGCATAATGGAGATCAGCCTGTAGGCCTCCCTAACCACAAATAAGTAATTATGTGACATAATAGATATCAACCCGTAGGCCTCTCCAGTCGCAAATAATCAAGGACTGGGTGACATAATGGAGATTAATTCATAAACCTCTCTAGCCACCAGTGAATACCATTAATAACTGGGTGACATAATATATATTAGTTCGTAGAGCTCTCTAGCCACTAAGGAACTAGCAACTGCAAAACCCTAAGTTAACCGATCAACCCATCTAGTGGGTGTCTAACCAATGGGCCAAATAGCTTAATTTAACTTCATTTATTGCCTAAAAATATTCTTATAATATTTAGATATCAGAAATAGATAGATAAAATTTTATTTGATACTTTAAAATTTTATTCAGACTAGTATAACCACTTTTTGGCTCTACTGGGTAAAAATTCCAAAACAATTTTTAGGTCTGTTGCTGCCAAAATTCAAGGTCTCTTATATTATGATTTGTCAGGGCATTTCCACTTAAAAGATTAATACTTTTTGCCCAGTGACATTTTTGGTTCAAGTAGAGGTAAACGGGATAGTTACATGTCATTTGGACCACCTTTTAAAGTCACTTTTTTGGGATTGTTTTAAGTCCAAATTAAGCTCAGTTTTAAGGTTCTTTTTAGTATTTTACTGGGCACTAGTCCAACTATAACTGGGCCAAGTCCATGGCCAAAACATAGGCATCAAAGACACTAAAACTAGGCTAGTTCCATGGTCAAAATCGAGGCATAATGCCAATTCCAATTTTGCCAAACCATGACCAAAATAGAATTTAAGACTAGCCTCTCAAAGCATAAAGAAGGTTCAACTTATTAGTTCATTTGAAGTCACTTTTGTCATTATCTTAAACTTTAATTATATGTTTTAGACCAAAACTATCTGAGCCTTTTTAAGGCATATTTTCAAATTTATATTGTGATATTACTATGTCATATATTTACCTAACTCCATATCCATTTCATGCCCACAATCAAGTTAAAATAATATACTTAATTAACACTTACTAGCATTAAGCTTCATATCAAATTACCTTGCCTTATGCCTTTAGGTACTTAAGGAAATTGAACTAACTTTCCATTCTTTTCCACATAATCACAACATTCAATCATTTTCACATGGCATAAACTCAAATGTGGTCATATATATCTCAATCTAGCCAAGTTGGTTCAGGCACAAGCAACATTTCTTGAAAACCATTCATTATAGCTCATGGGTACAAGCAATTACACACATCCCATGATGATTTATTTTGCCAACATTACTTAATTCATAGCCTAACATGCCAAGCACCTTCTAAATCCATCATAGGCATCAAATTACTCATTCCAACATCCATAGGTAGCAAATTCTAATAAGTATTATGGAGCAAATTAAGCAACTACTCATAAACACTATCCATAATTCCACTAAAACTCAAGGTAACCAACATCACCAAAGGGGAATTCAAGCTTATATACAACATTCTAGCCATCCTAAGTCAAGATTTACTAGCCTAGGCACCCATACACATGAAGAAAGGGCTGAAAGTCTACTTACAAATCACTTTGAAGGTGTCAATCCCATCCAAAGTCATGCTGCCAGCTAAACTCCAACTTCCACAGTGAACTTGTTCTTCCTTTGTGATCTACCAATTGCTATCCAATGGCCACCAATTCCTTATACACACCACCATTAACTCACCTTACATACACTGCTTTGGACTGTTTTGAACTAGCCCCTTCTTTGATTCATGAAATTTGTCCTTTAACAAGTGGAAATCCACTTGTCATGGCTCCCTTGCCACTTGGCAAGTGGGCTAAGCCACTTGGCATTATTGTAGGCCCTATCTTGACACCTTAAAGTTGTCCCAATAATTTTTGAACCATCTCAATTTTTTAGTAAACTTTAAAAATTCATAAAAATTCACTCAGACCTCTAAAAATTACACCGTTTGTTTTAAAATTCCTATTTTAATCCCTTCTACTTGCTCGTAAATTTTTATGGCCAAATTTCACTGATAGGGCAATTTTCAAATTACCTTAATTTGCGTGCCAACTTAAAAAATTATGATAATTTACAAATGTCCTCTGATTTAAAAAATTCTTTCACCATTGGACTCAATGTAATTTTTTAGCTTTAGGGTCCATTATTTTTGGGTCGGTCTGGGCACATCCCGAGTCAGTTCCAACCCGAAAAATTTTTATTTCCATGATGGGTAGCTTTTAATCTGAAATTAATTATTGGTTTTGCTAAATTTTTAAAATTTGCCTATTTCATCAAATTAAGGCCCCTCAAAGTTTCATAACCTATGCCACCACCTTGATCCACGTGCAAGTGACTCAAAACCCTGAGTGCACTTCTTAAACCTTATGGCACTATTCATGGAGCCTCAAAATGTAGGTGTTACAATGTATACATACTATTACAATACCTGTCTCTAAATACATACAAGCTTTTTTACAAGGTTTAGGCCTACTCTCTTACACATGCATGCATGAGTACCATCAATACCTATTATACAAAATGTTATGACAATGCTAGAAGGGTTATCTCCTTGATATGCACTTTTTGATCTATACTGCTCCACTTGAGGCTACTACCTATAGTTGTTATCTACTACCTATACATCAAAAAATGATGAGCTAAGCATAAGGCTTAGTGGTGTATTCAATGAATTGTGTTTAGATATGTAGTTCATTCATTTCATGATCACTCATGGCATGTTTATGATGTAATGCACAAATTAATAATACATGACTATATTTAAATGTTTAGCACACATCTTATTGTTCTAGATTATGCATTCAATTTACATGACCCCTTTTTAGTTTGTTTTATAGTCAAAATATCTTTACCTTAGTACATTCACAAGTTATCCTCACCATTATTAACCTAATACATTTCATGACTTCTTTGTTACATCATTGTGTGTCACCCATCACTAATTTAGACTGCTTATGCTTAATTTCTTGGGTCCGATTCATGACATTAATTTCTTAGTGTGTATCACTTATTACCAATTTAGATCCCATACACTTCACTTCTTATACCTAGTTCATAACATTTATCATTTATTACCTTAATTTCATTATTACTAATTACTTGTTTTATTGTTATTGTCTTTACTTCATTTCTACCTTTTCATTTATTGCTATTTACTTACCAGCTTTTAACTCATACTTACCATGGCATACCATAGTACTGGATAATAGGATTTATAAGTTATGCAGTTGTGACACCCTTTACTCGATCCGATCGCCGAACCTAAATAAAAAGCGTCAACACAAGTATGCTATCTAAACTATTATCTCTTAACGTACTAAACACGTTATTATTTATTCTTGATAAAATACTTTCTTTTCTAAAATGTAGGTTAACAAAAACATTTCAAAAACTTAGTTTGAAAACAAAATTAGGAATCCTCATGTGAAAAATCTAGCAGTATAATAGCTATACTAGGACTCTATCCCAAATATGAATAAACACCTACAGTGAAAAAAAGTACTTCTAAATCATTTCAAACCCAATCCACCACTTCTGTGATCCTTTGATCACTTTGAATAAGCCAACAACACAAAACCAAATCTCAACCTTCGGAAGAAATATCATGCAAGTAAAGCATTTAAAAACATTCTTTAACTAGGTTACAAAACCATTAATAGCCTTATATTTACATTCAACATAGTTTAGGCCCATAACTTAACATATACAATATATAAGTGCTCTTTTACTATACATTTCATAATCTAGTATATACAACAAAACTATACCTAAAGATAAACTTTATTGGTTAGTCTTGATGTCCTAAGGCCTTGGCTCAATTATTCTTATTACATATACATTGCAAAGAAAAATGATATGCTAAGTAATAACTTAGTGGTGTAATTGAAATAACTTTTGCAATAATGCCTCACCATTATTATATCTTTTCATAAGAACATAAAATAAACATAGTTCATGATATGTATAATCTAATTCATAACATACATATATGTTATAACATAATAAACATAACATAAATCATATGCTAAACATAAAAAAATCACATTATACATACACAATAACATACACATAGCATATGACAAAAATCCATATTCCAAACCCATTAAGTTCATTTTATTATGCCTATATTAAGAGAACACATATCCTATGGATAACAGGGTTAGATAGCTAGTATGACCTCTATGAACCCAAAGTCCATCTACTAATATGGATATAAAGATTAAACATAGCATGAGACTCGAAGGTCGAATGACATAAGCTCGAGATCGAGCATAGCATGAGTCTAAAGACAAAAACATAGCATGATAACCATTGTAACAATTTATGAACTTGAAGTTCATCTACCAATGTGGATCCAAATATAAAAAGTAATGGCCTATGGATCAGACATTTAGTGGACCTATAGACTGAACCAATATGAATGAAGGCATTAAAGTACCCTAGTGGTTGCTAATAAATCCCTAGTTAATCGATTAACCTATCCAAACAAGGTTGTTACTCATATGGGTGATTAAACAATTTGTTTTAATTGCACCACCTTAATTAAGCTTAAAATAACTTATACTTACTTTGGTTTAGCCAACAAATGACTAAACCAAAAAATTATGTTATTATTCTTATTTCCATGGTCAAGCATATTATTTTTAATGCAAAATCACATATTAAGTCATATTTCATTATCATATGCTCATAATTGCATTATCATATCTCAATGCCATTCTTATGATCATAACATACATGTGATCATGTATCATCTATTACTTGATTAACATAATGCGTATTCATGTATGGACATCTCATAAGGAAATTTGGTCATGAAGCTCCAAGCACACACAGAGGTTACTTTCTTTACATCATTCACATATATCACTACAGTATCCATCCATAACCATGTATACAACCTTATTTCCATGCCATAAGCACATCACACATACATATACATGCATAATGACCATTCATCCATCACACTAAAGCCATCATTTCCATGCATTTGTTATCATCTTCTCACTTATGTAACATACACATACATAAACATCCACATGGCTATTCGACCATAACATAAAATACACATTTCATATGCATTCTTCCATTATACAACATCATATCCAAGCTTATTAGAAAGCATTCATCAATTCACTTTAAACCATAGTGTCTAGCATGCATTAAACGTTGTAAACACATGCACTCATACATATATAGCCATTCAACCATAATGCCAACACCATATTAACATGTATATAATCCATATTATAGACATCAATTCACATCCATAACATCTTAGAATGTGATTCAATCCTAATTAACCATATATATTACCATTTTTGTAATGCCCGTGAAACTTAGTTTCATGAACAGTACTTTCGAGCCATAAATAGTGTTCTCGAGATGTCGGGGCACTACATAATGGCCAAAAAGGGCAAGTACTGCTTGTAAAACTTTAACAGGCAATAAAATGATGAAAATGAAATAATTAAAAGATTTAGCAAAATCAATAAATCATAATAGGCTATAAAATAGTGAATAATGACATTAGTTAGATTTGTGCAAGGAATGGTTTGGGATTTGCCCAAATGGGCCTAAAAATGGCATACCCTAAAGGTAAAAAATTCCAATGAGTCTATTGGAGAAAGAATTTTTAATATTTTGAGGTCATCTACTATTTATTTGGAATTTTTAGATTTCACGAGTGAATAGTAACTTGAGTTAACTATGGAATTTTGACCTGAGATTTTATAGGACCTTTAATGGGCTTAATTAAGAATTTTGATGCTAAAATTAATATTTTTAGAGGTATTGAAAAATTAATATGGATTTTCAAAGTTTATATCAAAACTAAGAAGAAAAGGATCGAGAAATCGATGCGTTAAGTGAACCAGGCACATGAGCCATCCACTTAAATAGGCTAACACATATGGGAAGCCCATATTTGCCAAAAAGACAACAACTTCTACCTTTTTCTTCCTTATGGTTGATGCCACTTTTGCCCAAGCTCCCTTCACTTTTTTCTTCATTCACTCCTCAAATTACCCATGAAAATTACCAATTGATCTATAAGAAATTACCTAAATACCGCAATTAAGCTATTATAAGTGATAGAAGTGGAAAAAAATTGAGGAGGAAGAATTTCACACTCGGTGAATAGTGTCACCAAGAATAGTAAGTGGTTAAAACTTAATTTTTATTTTCGATATGAAGATTGAGAGTGATTTTAAGGCTAAATATGCAACTAGAATTGAATTTGGTGTTATATTGGATTTTTAAGAATTTTTCTAAGGTGAGATATAATTATGTGTAGGAAAGGAAATAATTCAAGGGGATAAAGGCAAAGACAAGCTTAAATTGAGTAGTAAGTGATGAAAGGTATGTGAATTTGATCTTAAATAATTATGTTTAAATTTATAGATGAAAATATGAAAAAAAAACCTTGTATGGAAATGTGAAAAATGCATGTAAATTAATGACATGTTTAATGTACATTACTTATGTGATTATGTAAAGTATTTTGATATTAGAAATTAATGGAAAATGAATGTGTAAAGTGAAGAACTATCTATGGCTGATTGGTGCCTAAGAGGTGTGTGTGTGTATTTAGTTTATATGTATGTAAATGGTATAGTTTTAATAAGAAAATGGGAATAAGGAAATGTGTTAGATGAATGAATGTGAATTGATGAAAATATGGCTTTTGACATGAAAATAATCTTATGAAATGATGTATAATTATGAGTATGCAAATGAAGAATTATGTGACATTATTATATAAGTAAATGAGATGAATAAATGACATTTGATGATGAGAAAAGAATGAGAATGAGAATGATAAAGTGGTCATATAGATCACTTGAAAATGAGTATATGAAAAGTGGTCAAGAATGGACCAAAAGAGCAATGAACAATGACATGAAAAGTTGTCAATTGACCATAACATGAATAGAAAATAAAAATGGAATTTAAGGCCTATATAGTTGGACACCCACTGGATAGGTTGATTGATCAACTAGAAAATTAAGCAGCTACTAAGTTTGAGTCAAGTCAATTATTATCCTTTGTATTATTATTATGGACGGGTGCAGCCATC
>CANXYI010107921.1:0-10260 GCA_948208565.1 Hura crepitans
TGATGATGATGATAGCCTGAGAATGGGGGACTAGATGGGTTTAAGTGTTGTGAATTGTTATAAAAGTGTTAAACAAATTTGATGGAATTTTTTAGGATAAAACCCGGACAGCCGTTATGTTGTCGAATTTTTAGGTGATATATGAGTGTTAGCAAATTTCCTCTATAATGACTATGTAAGAGTGATTCTAACCTAAAGGGATTATCTAATCTAACGAGAGTGATTGTGTAGTCAGATCGAATGATATAGAGTGAAATTGGGAAAAGGTAAGCAAATGACCTGGGGAGGACTTTTAGGATGGGAGACCTAACGGGAAGTGCACTGCTTATTGGGTTTCTTTGAGAATCCAGTAGGGGGTATCACAGAACATGCAATCCCAACTTATGGTCACATTGCTCTAGTCTGCCAAAAGTTTATAAGAATGAGACTAGAATGGGCAAAAAAAGGTTAAGGAAAAAGTTGTTAAGCTACTTGAAGCTAAGTTCATTATGGATATAATTTTTCCCACTTGGTTAGCCAACATCATCCCTATGCCAAAGAAAAATGGAAGGGTTAGAATGTGTGTGGATTATTAAGACCTAAATAAGGCATGTCCTAAAGATGATTTCCCTTTACCTCACATAGATGTATTAGGGGATAGCATAGCCGAAGTAGCCATGTATTCCTTTATTGATGGATTCTTAAGGTGTAACCAAATTCTCATGAAAGTGATAGACAAATGCAAGACAACTTTCATAATTGAACGGGGAACTTACTATTACAAGGTAATGCCTTTTTGACTGAAAAATATAAGAGCAACCTACCAATAAATGGCCACCAATCTATGACATGATGCATAAAGAAGTAGAAGTCTATGTGGATAATATGATGGCAAAGTTCATAGAAAGAGAAGGACATTTTTAAGCATTAGAAAAGTTCTTTTAAAGGTTGGACCAATTTAATATGAGACTCAACCCCAAGAAATGTGTCTTTAGAGTTACGTCTAGTAAGCTATTGGGATTCCTGGTCAACAAGAATAGGATTGAAGTGGATCTGGATTAGGTGAAAGCAATCTTAGAAATGTATGTCCCTAAAAAAAGAGGTTAGAAGATTCCTAGGCAAATTACAATACATTATTCAGTTCATAACCAAACTCACATCTATTTGTGAACCTATATTTAAGCTCCTATGAAAAGGAAAACTAGATGAATGGAATGAGGATTGCCAAAAAGCCTTTGAAGTAATCAAGCAGTACCTAACCAAGCCTTTTATCTTAAAACCATCTAAATTAGGAAAAGCCTTAATCATGCACCTTGCAATGGAAGAAACCTCCATAGGGGCTCTCATTACACAAACGGATGAAGCTAGAGTGGAATACAAAATGTACTAGTTAAGTAAGAATTGCTCCCCTAGAACAAAAGTATACAAAAGTTGAGAAGATATGTTTAGGAGTGATTTGGGTGTCTAAAAAATTACATCAATACTTTCCATTATATAAAGTAGAGGCGGTAGCCATACATGATCCTATAAGGTATCTATAGACTACACCTTCCCTAGTAGGCAAAATGGGTTGATAGATTCTATTACTATAGGAATTTGACATCTCCTATGTAACCAAAAAAAAATAATCAAAGGCTAAGCAGTGGCTGACTTTCTAGCTTAAAAATTGATAGAAGGCAAAAAGAAAGAATTTGAGTTTCTAGATGAATACTTAGGACCATATCTCAAGAAAGATGGAAAGTATTCTTTGATAGGGTAGTGAATAAAAAAGAAGCAGGTGTTGGCTTGCTAATCATCAATTTAGAAGGTGAACAAATGTTCCTTGCTAGAAAATTGGAATTTTTAGCATCAACAATGTTGCTGAATATAAAGCATGCATCTATAGCCTTAAAACCTTATTTTAGCTAGAGGCAAAGACAATAGATATATATGGGGACTCCATGCTAGTAATACAGCATGTAAAGGGTAAGCAGGAAGTTAAGGATGAATATCTAAATAGATATGTTAGAATACTCACAGACTTATTTGAGGCCTTTGATCGATGCACCTTTCATCATATTCCTAGGGAATAAAACCAAGTAGTAGACACATTAGCCACCCTAAAGTAAGCATCTGATCTCACCAAAAAGGACTTGCTAAGACCCATGTACTTTAGTAAGTTAAGGTTCCCAACCTACATTGGCATAATAAGTATTGTAATATAGGAAATCAATAACACCTTGCCTTGGTATCATGACATTCAAACATACATACAAATTAAAAAATACTCAGAACATGCGACTAAAAAAGATAAAAAGGTCTTATAAAAGTTATCTGCTCAATTTATTTCTTTCCAAGGGATGCTATACAAAAAGCACTTTGATGGTGTAAAACTCATATGTGTTAAATGAGGTAAAAGCATAAAAAATCCTAGTAGAAGTACATGACGGAATGTGTTACTTGCACATGAATGGGAGGAATTTGGCAAAGAAGATCTTGAGACTGGGATACTATTGGCTAACTATAGAAATAGATTATTGCAGCTTAGTTAAAAATGCCACAAGTGTTAGATTTATGGCAATCTAAGCCATTTACCACCAACTAACTAACCAGCTTGTCTTTTCCATAGCCATTTTCTACATATGGTATTGACATAATTAGAGAAATAAGGCTATCCATAACAAGAGGTCACAAGTACATAGTGGTAGCAATTGACTACTTTTCAAAATAGGCAGAAGCTAAAGCTCTCAATAAATTAGGGGCAAAAAAAATGGCTAAATTTATTGAAAGAAACATCAGCTATAGGTATGGGACTTGCTGCATCAAGCCAAATTGTTTCTAAATGTCAAAGATCCACCTTGATAGCCCAAAGGTTCAGAAGGGACTTGCTGCATCAAGCCAAATTGTTTCTAAATTCGAAAGGGGATGTAAAATGTTGCATGCCTCAACCTAATTAAGGGGATACAACTAGAATTACAAAATAGGAAGAAGTGAGAGATTTTTAACCAAAGATATCTCTTTTGAATTTTAATAACATCATTGAACCATGCAATCCACTGGTCACATGTGTCAAGTTTTCTCTTGAGTTTTCTTTCACAATGATAATTCGGGGCATACTTAATCCAAAGCTTTTCAAGAGAAGGAATAAAAAGCTTCAATTTCTTTTGTAACTATATCTAAAAAAGGTGTCGTTAGGTTAGAAAACCAAAAAGGACCTCCTAAGCAAAAGTTAGGCAAACCCACTAGTACGAAAACACTTATGGGCGTTCTAGGAAAAAATTAGGGTTATAGAAATAACAAAGCTAAAGGGAAAACCCAAATGGGCTCTCTAAGTAAACCTGTAAGAGTAGTGAACTTCCAGCTATATAGTCAGCTTCACCTCTCTTTACAGCTTCCAATCCTTAGATGGTTTCAGCTAAAATAATATGAAAATGATTATGGCCTAAATAGATTTTAGTCAAAATTTGAAGTGCTTTGAAATCACAAAACTTGTTCTCTAAAGTGACCAATAACAAGTCATTAAGAATACATAACAACATGCACTTCACACATTCCACAAAACCAATAGGGAGTTGACCAAGAAAGTCAAGAATTGTCTATAAGGAAATTAAACCCTAACCTAGGATTATTTTTTAACCGACCAAAGGAAAAACCCCCAAGGCAAGTGCAATGTCCATAAGGTAATGATTTTGAAAGATGTGACAACTAGGGGAACATCTGAAGCAACTTTAAAATTCATAATGGCAGTAAATTCCTTAAGGGTAAGGACAATCTCTTGAAGATTGAAGACAAATACATAGAAGATAGGACCCTAATAATGCATAGTGGCATTCAAAAAATTATGATTTATTCTCACATTTCTCAAGAACCTGAGAGTAGAAAATGGGCAAGAATGAGTAAAGTCCAATTTGCCTTTAAACCTAAGATCTACGATAATTGTTGACTGAAAGAAAGAGACATAATGAAGATGACATGCATAACAAAGAAGGTGGCAATATTTATAGACCCCAAGTCATGTCATTCCTATTCTTACAAGGAAAAAGGAACCCAAAACATGCAAGGAGATCTGCACGGACCTTAATATAGCTGAAGCCAACGTCATGGTTTGCATGGACCATAAGATAGGTCTATATAAACACTCGTAATTAGTCTTAAAACCATACATGATCAGTAGGTCCGCACGGACCATGATATAAGTGTCTACACAGACCATATCTTTAGAGTAGAAAGCCTTATTGTGAAATGAGAAGGCTAACCAATCTTCAAAGAGTTATAGACACTTTGCCATTGAAAGTAATACATCAATCCTTACTAGTTGAGTTTAGGGTTATTCACCAACTGACCATCATGAATTATAGATATCTTGCCATACTATGTGACACCATAACCATTTGATGGTGATCACTTATCATGGTATTGATTGAAATGACACTAGGCCATTGATAGAATGCTTATTCAAGGAGACCATAGACACTCCCATTGATATAGCTGTGTATCCTGAAATAGATTACTTGAGGAGGGTCACAAAAAATATAATACCTAGTCAGTTTGCACCAATTGGTGCAAGTGATTGTGTCTTGTGTCTTAATGATGAAATATTGAAGAATGCTATTGAGCTTTAACTCCCTAGTTACATAGATAGTCAGAAAGTCCTTACCATAAGGGTTGTCATGTAGATGATGAGGATGATTTGAAAATAATATATCTCTTTGTAAAATTTTTCATATGTATCAATTCTTATACATTTATATGTAAAGATGCAAAATATGTTCAAAATAAAAGAATGTATGTTTTATATTCAAGTGTTATAAATGTTTATATATACAAAAATAGAGGCCTATTAATAGAAAAAGAAAAAGGTAGAGCTATTATCTTCTTCATTCTTCACTCTCACTCTCTGTGTCCTCATCATTAAAAGAGAGCACTAACTTCTCATAAATCTTTAGTGCCTTCAACTTTTTTCTAGTCTTACAAAAGAGTAACTACTCTCTTTGTCAACTCATTCTATAAAAAAATGAGGGATCAATACATCTTAAGCATGTCATGCATGCCATATACACACACACTTGCATACTTATACTAGCCAATGCAAGAAAGTACTTATAATAGGAATGCAGGTCTCATCTACCATTGCTCACCTAAAAGTCTTAACTACCTACGTAGTTCTCTCTAAAGGAGCCCTTCTAACCTGTCAAGACCAAGACAAGAAGTGTCACACAAAATCAAGCTGACATAGTGATCATTGATACAAAGCCCTAGATGAACCAAAGGCTTTTTTTTCATGTGAATTACCATGTCTAAGCCCCTATACATCTAACCTAGTGATAAGTAACACTAGTTCCAAGAACTAATGCCCTCAAGCTATTCTAACATAGTTAAGAGGCTCCAGCTCACATTTCTATTGGCATTCTCAAAAATATGGTTCCTAACAGATACAAGACAAAGCAATGAGCATACTAATCCACCTCAAGTTGAGCAATAGGTCTAACATTAGCCTACTACTCATACAAATCAGTATATCAGATGCTACCCGAGCAATCCTAAGGCATAAAATGAAGTAAACTCCTCACTTCTTAAACATGAAGAGTAAGGAAATGGTAACTAATGTCAAATGAAATAGCTTAACCAATACAGGGTACTCTTATAATAAATGCCTATCAAAGGGTGTGATGGTCAAACATTATGTGAAAGCTGTGCATTGTATCCATCCACCTAACCAGTAAGGCTATAAGTGCCTGAAGGTCTCTGCGAAAGGCCTTTTCCAACCAAATGGTCAATAAAGGTCTAAAATCTTATCACTCAAACTCAATCTTTAACTTAAATAGGGAATCCATGAATACAACTATTGTGAGCCTGATAGAGTGGCCCCACACTTAAGATGTATCTATAAAAGGAGATAACATAGGTAAGTGTTGGACAAAAACATTAAAGGAACAATACAGGTCTACATGGACTTAAAATTCAAGCACAAGTGTTCGTACAAACCATAAATAAGCAAGCATTTAACTACATCCACATGGCCCAAAAATGAGCAGAATTTTTAAAAAAGTTTGTATGGACCAAGATTAACCAAGTCTGTATGGACTACCATAAGATAGAAAACACAATAACATAGAACAAGTAAGATACACATAAAATCAAAAAAAAATCATAAAAGGTCCATATGAACCCCACAAGCATGCGAATACGAGTCCACATAGACTCTAAATAGCACCTAATGAGTCCACATAGACCACCTATCTTATCACTTGTAGAAAGGCTTAAGACTATATTTTAAAGATTTTGGAAATATTGGCTAAAGGATAGGTTCGCATGGACCAAGTATGCCCTAGGCAAATTAGGTTCGCACAACTTGTTAAACTAGATAGTAATGCATAGAGAAGAAGATAAAGTAAAAAGAAACCAAAAAAATGAAGTGGAAAAAGGGATGAAATGAACTTAAGAGTATATTTTGGTGTATGCATGTCCTTCCAAGTTGGCAAAAATCAGTGTCGGAGCACCGAAGGGGATCCCATTAACTAGAGTTATGTTTTAGGGCTAGTTAATCATCAAAGTGGCAATGAAACCTTTTGAAATTAGCATAAAAGTTTCTTTCATTCATAGAAGAGGTAGAGAAAGAGAAGAAGTGCCGATTGATGATAGCAACAGTACCATCAGAGTCTCACCAATGGTCATATTCACATTGGTAAAGGAGGATGACGACTCAAAATTTGGTGAGGAAATGATTATTGCTAAAAAATAGAGAGAATTGGAAAAAAAAAGTTGGGAAAGTGATATAAAGAGGAAAAGGCTGACGGTTTTCATCCTATCATGAAAAATCCACATATACTTTATTCTTCACATCTGCATGGACTTATATCTTTGCCCATTTTTACATTAGCTCATTATCCATATGGATCATTTCTACAGACCCTTAAATATGTCTACACAGACTGATTTGGTAGCTTACCCATACACTTATCTCTTATATGCATAAATTAATTCCATAGACCCTTAAATACATCCACACTGATTGATTTGGCAGTTTACCTATACAACTATCTCTAGTTTGCACATATCACCTTCTCAGACCCATATGTTGTCTAGACAAACTAACTTTGGCCCATGCATTTTTAGGTCTACATGGCCTTTTTTGTCTAGAGTGCCTAAATATGCAACCTTGAAAAGTCACAAAAACCAATAGACCGATGTCATAAGAGGGATAAAACCTGAAATTAGAAAAAAAATTTGCACCTAAAAGTGAGAATATAAGGGAATTAGTTTAGAGAAAAACTATATAGGTCATTTTTGGTTAATGATTCAAAATATGGTTTTTTTCAATTAAATAAATTGATTTTGAGCCAATACTCACCACCATCAATAACTAATGGGCCATAAATTGATTTTATTTAGTTTTTTCAACCAATAAAATAGATTTAATCAATCATTAAATTAGGTTTTCCAACTTTGCTTAGGCTTAAATGAACTAACCTAATTCATTTTTTTAATTTCAACTTCAATTTTGGACAAATCTCATATGATTTTACTTGTATAAATTTTTTCCTACTATTTAGAAAATGTTTTCAAAGTTAAAACTATGTTATTTAAGTTAAAGAACAAAATAGGTCAAAAGCGGTCAACCTACTTAGTTTATTTTCAAACTAATAGATTCAGCTTTCATTTTTAAATCTTCCTAGTGACAATCAAATGTTTTTAACAAAACATCTTCATTTGACTTAGATGAGAAGCTATTCTATCCTTTAAAGTTGCCAAATCATAACTCAATGAAGTGGAATTAGCCATCAAAACCCTCCTAGTTAATATGCTTCTTTAATACACAAAAGATTAGTTTCTGGTAAATATTATTTTGAAGATTGTAACCACAAGAAGATTTGAAAAATCCTAACTTAATATCCAAACTCAATGTTGTTTATCCATAAAATGCCAGCACAATTATCTTAAAGAAATGGTGGTATTAACTCTATTCCTTTAAAAGAAGGAGCAACCCATAGGTTCTTCCTTCTGTTAGAGGTTTTCAAAATCCTCTTCCTCAGCATCCCTCACTTTATGGATAACTTTGAGCTGATCCTCAAAGTATTTCTAAAGATCAACCTTGAAAAATTGAGATTTACTTGCTTTAAACATTAGCCCTCTATCTATTAAGGAGAAGATGTGAGCAAACCATTCAATATCTTTATTTGTCCAAACAAATTCAACCGCATTCCAATTCATAAAATTATCTCTTCTTCTTCAAATTCAAATATAAGTTAATTCGACCATTAAAATCATCTCTTCTTTAAATATTATTTTCTAAATTCAATTTTAAGTTAATTTGACATTAATATAATTCCATTTTTGAATTCAACTCCACGTTAATTTGATATCACAAAAGGTTCAAACCTACCTTCCTCTTTTTTAGGATTTAACTATACATAAATCCAACGACCTATCTTTCTCTTTTTTGGGATTCGACTACACGTTAATATAAAGACCTATCTTTTTATTTCATGGGATTTAACTATGTATTAATCTAATAACTATACTATGTCAACCTCGTCTTTTTAGATTCAGCTTCATGCTAATTTGATCAACACTATAGCATAGGATTTCATCCATAATTGATGAAAGCTAGGTATGCCATTATCAATTTATTATGTTGAATAAATACTAATTTTTTTTAATCTCTTTTACAAGATTCAGCACAATGCAAATCTAACACATTTGGATTCAACTCAATGACTAATCTAATTCTCTTTGGTTCAGCCCAACAAGCCAATTCAATCCATTCGAGTTTAGCCTAATAAGTAAATCTAATCTCTTGCATGTAGCCTAACAAACAAATCTAACTCTCTTAAGTTTAACCTAACAAGCAAATCCATCTAGTCAAATCTCATCCATCAAAGGTAGGTATTTGTATTCAATGTATCCTCACACTGAGGTGAGTATTTCTTTCTTACTTTGTTATACACACTTTCAATTTATGCATTCTCATAGCACACACCAAAGTGGGGGGTAACTATAAAAACCTTACCCTTTTGGGCCTAAAATGATAACCATAGACAAGCTCAGAGTAACAATACAAGCCACTTGTGAACCTGATCTTCACAAACTAGCATGGTATTTGTCTACCCAAACATAATGCCACTAGGTTCGTATCAACCCATCTAGACTCTACCAAGCCTAAGGCCCATGGTCCACCCAGACAAACTAAAGTTCACATTTGCACAGACTAACTCAAACCTATCCTAAAACCTAGCCTAAAGCCCATAGACTAGCTAGAGAGCACACAATCTAGGTCCGCATGGACTAAGTAATCCAAGTCTATACAGACTTATTGATGAAAAGCTTCCAGAAGTAGAAGCTTTCTATTCAAACTTTATCTCCTAATCCTAGAAGGATTTTAACTACTTTGGATGGGAGAGCCTTCCCTTAAACCTATAAATACCTCTCTTTAGTATGAGAAAAGGGAGGCAATTTGAGAAGCCAAAACCCTACTATCCGAGAGTCTAGGAGAGGACTCTAATGCAGGATTCACACTAGTAGACTTCAACTGATACTTAAATCTTCATTCTTTCTAAAATCTTACAATCTTATGTTGTTGCTTAAGATCTTCTTCATAAGGTAAAATCTGAGGCCTCCTATTTTACATACATTATGCATTTATATTGTTTTATATGGACTTATGATTAATCATAAATAAAGTGGTTCTATGTAATCCTAATCACACGGACCTATCTCAAAGTAAGTTCATGTTTGCATGGACTAAATATATTGATATATGTGTAATTAGACATCTGTGCAGACTAATACTCAGCACTATTTTAATAATATCTTACATATGTTGTATTATATTTGGTATGTTTAACATGTTTATATGTTGTTATATCACATGATTGTCAATATAAACTTTACTTGCATGATAAAACTGACAAATGTCTATACCAACTCCCTTTCATGAGGTACATAGTCTATGCAAATGATCATCTCTTTTATTTTTTATGCCTTTTTACAGTCTGCATAGATTCTCTCTCATGAGTACCGTAGTCCGTACTAAAAAAATGTATGTAATCTTAATCCTTGTATATATGTGTGTTTCTTTTATGATCAATAAATAGGTATATAATTTTCTCCAAGGATAATTCTTGGATATACACCATGGTTCATTCATATGCATGCTAAGTAAATTGTTGTGAGTTTATGTTTTTTTTTTAGATTTTCATGGACCATTATATGTTGCTTTTGGCCTATTCTTTGAGTTATATGCAAGTGTCCATTCTAGTAGGACAGGAGGTCTAGACGAACATATTAACCCTTACATGCAGT
>CANXYI010108070.1:0-11657 GCA_948208565.1 Hura crepitans
TCAATATTATTAGAATAAAATCAGACAGTCAAATGAATTATAATTTGAACAGATTGAATCGAATTGAATCAAAATTTTAATTTTTTAAATAAAATTATTTATAAAAAATTTAATAATATAATATAAATAATGTTATATTAAATAAATTATATAAAAATAATAAAATAAGTAAATAATTAATATATATAAAAATAAATTTAATAATAGTAATATAATAATTTATTATTATAAAGTAAAGATATTAAAATTTATTTATATGATAAAATTTAGGAAAAAAATTTAATAAAACAATTAATATATTTTTATTCTATTTAATATATTTTTTTAATTAAATAAATTTATTAAAATAATTATATTTAAAATAATCTAAATATATATCAATTAAAATATAATTAATTGAATAGATTTTATTATTAATATTTTTAAATTACTTTTAGATCATAAAAATAATTTAAAAAATATTAAAATAATTACAGATCTAAAATAGTGTAAACAAAAAATATAAAAAAATGACTAAAATTATAAATTTATGTTTAATCCAATTCTGATTCTTGATTTAATCGAATTTTTTTGTTAATCTAATTTAATTACTCCCAATATTTATATAGAATTAAATTAAATCAGTTATTTTGCTCGGTCTAACCGATCGATCTGATTTTAATAACTATGCTAATGATTGATTAGAGGAAAAGAAATGCAATTAGTGTGGAAAACTCCAAAATGATCTCACTGTTGTGGATCCCATCAAAGGATTTTTCCAGTAATGTCTCCTCTTAATCACACGGCTATCACAGATCCTGCTTCCTATTTTTTTTTATAATAAACTATTCTAACAAATTAAAAAAAAAAGGAATTAGGATTATAAAATAAAAATACCCAGACAAACGAGAACATTGATGTTACCTGTTCCTCTTCGAAGTTTATTTTATTTAAAAGTTTATCATGCCTAGTCCAACCGCTTCGCTCCCTGTCAGAGTTCATCTGCTGATAATACTGTTACCTAATATTATATTTATATAATTTCATTTACGGTATGTATTGAATTTTAATTTTGATTATATCCAAATATAAATATATGACGTAGTAGTTCTACTATACTGTCAATTCTAGTTTCAGATTAATTATTGTACATTTATAATATATAAATTTTAAATTTTACCATTGAAGTTGACATAATTAAGTAAAAGCAACTTTCTGCGTTGTACCGAACAAGAACCTAACATTAAAAATAAAAACAATTGGCCACAGAAAGCGGTAGTCTTGCTAATGCAGCTGTCACTCACGGATTAGCATGATTTGGTAGCGTCAGCTGTTAACGATAAGCAATATCCCATTTGAATAGAAAAAATTGGACATACAATCCAAGATATTTTGACTGTTCAAGCAAAATAAGAAAAAAATCAAGTATCCGCTTTTGATCATTTGAAAAATGAGAGTAATTTCATTTTCAAAGTACCACCGTGGAAAAAATATTTGTTACTTAATCCAATAGTTGCACTCCAGACTCTCTCCCTCTATCTCAGATTGACGGTTGTTTTCTTGTCTACAAAGATTATTTGCCCATGTTACTTGTTACCAAAAATGTTAAATTACCTCCTCTTTATTATTTTTTATTTTTTTACATTTCCATATTTTGAACAACAAATATTTAAGAAAATTAAAATATATATTCTTAAATTTTAATTTATATACCCTTAACATGCAAAATAAAAAATAAAAAAAAATTAGCACTCGACTTTTAACATATGAATAACTTTTGACATGTGGTTAGAGCAAATAGTTTTGTCGTATGCACAATTTGATGCTACTAGATTTAGGATTCCCTACAAATTTAAACTCAATATTGACATCCGTTGTTTAAAATTTTATAAAATCATATCCAATCTTTTCACTAACATTGTAAAATTGAGACTCGTTAAGTTCTAACGGAACGGCTGACATGGCTTAGTGCCGGCCAACCTAAGCTGGCATGTACAACAATGAATGTGCACATCAGAATAAATGTTTCTCACAATCCACATCAGCAATTAACTTAAGGCTTAACATTTCGCAGTCATTGAAAATTTAGATACTATTTTGTAAGTTTTTAAACGATATATACCAATTAACCTTAAAATTTAACTCTTAAAAAACTTAATAAAAATCAAATTGTTCAACAGCGCATACCAAATATTCGGTATAAAAATATATCCAAAGTTTAGATATAAATTCTTTTTTACGAGGAAGAATTAATATAAAAAGATCTTATTCATAAAATGAGATTTTTTAAGCATAGCAATTTAATCTATTCAATACATTGAAGTGTGCAGCTTCAATACCAGCTGACCAGGCAACTCATTTGGTAATTAGTCTAAGCTCATGATCTAAATTACAGGAAATTTTAGCTGCCAAGTTCTTTTCCTAAAATATAATTCCAACAATTAAATACCTAAAAATCTAAAAAGTTTCAAAATCTCAGCATTTCAACCCATCAAACAAGTTAAATTCTGTATTAACAGAAGAATCTAATGAGCTGCACAACACCAGCTAAACTTAACCTGGAAGCTGCAAATACTGCGTTCATCAGTTATGCACAAGTTCTTCTCAATTCAGCTTTGAGATCATATGCCCTCCATATTGATTTATATTAGATATAGTTTCTGACTTAAATTTGGCACCCTAATCGCTTTCTCCACAACTTTAACATTAGCCTTGGACCTCCCCTACAGCAGTATATCCTCATACTCAAATATACCAATCCTCTGCTTACAGCAGGATTCGTCCTAAGTTTCTGAAATTTCGTGTTTCGATCTTCAAAAATGCAATAGAGGAGTTCCAACTAGGAAAATTGTACCTTTGATCAACATTACCCAAAATCATTAGCATTCAAACAAGTATAGCTCCACTCAGACTCTATCTAGCTCCCCAAACTAGCTGATACTGAACTAAATCCACTCTACTTGATTTCTCATATAGACACCACTTTGATCCAACAGCTCCAAACCATAACCTTCGGCCTCAAAATATAAGCTAAATGGCAGAAATTGGAAACTTATTATTAACCACTTGATTGAAATAGCATGAGATTCAGAATTTGCATAATCTCAATTAAGACAATTTGTTCTACTTCTTCCTAAACTCTCATTGAAGAAACACATATGCAAGTCTCAAACCCTCTCCGTAAACACAACACAATTGAGAATACAAACAACAAAAATGGGTACTGCATGGAGACATAACCAAACACATAACTACTTTATACAAAGCTGTAATCACAATCCACAAGAAAAGAGGGCTCAGTCTAGATCATGATAAGCAATAATTAGAGCTAAATTCTCGACTGCAAAGGCGGAAATCAGTAACCTGTACTATAACAGAAGATAAAAGGAAGCTAAACCGGAAAGGCAGGAGCTTTTTGAGCCTCACCAGTATGAACGCTCCAGAAAACGATTCCAGCATCATCAGACTTGCCAGAATCAATAGCAATAGCACCAAACAGAGCTCTGAAAGCACCACAAATCACCGGTGGAGCAGTTGAA
The DNA here is from genome assembly GCA_948208565.1 of Hura crepitans. Taxonomy (NCBI): domain Eukaryota; kingdom Viridiplantae; phylum Streptophyta; class Magnoliopsida; order Malpighiales; family Euphorbiaceae; genus Hura; species Hura crepitans. The sequence continues at coordinate 3,519 of CANXYI010108070.1, forward strand.
TCAGTCTTGAAAGCAACTCTAACTACCTTATCCAACCCCAATCGCATCCCATCGACGGCGCAGCAAGTTTCCATATTTGACACCTCAGCAATCCGACGGTTGAGCTCTTTCGAGGACATATCAATGTTTTTACCCAGCGAAAACATACCCACAAACGTGTCTATGATACTCACACCCAAAACGCTCAATGCCCTGTTGTTCTCCTCTGAAAAGGAGGGATGCGTCATTGCACGGCGGAGAAGGCCAATGTTCTGAAATTTATAGCTGCAGATTCACAACACAAGAAACGACTTTCAATTTGATTTTATCGGCGACCAAACAGAATAGAAAAAGAAAAGACCAGAACTTGCTTAATTTGTTTCTGTAGGGTTTTAAGAGCAGAATCGAATGGCGATTCAGAGGGTTTGATCGCCTCGTAGTGGGTCTCGCTTGAACATCGAATCTGTAAGAAGTCCAATTAAATATACACAGATCAACGAAATAAAGAGTAAAGGGATTGCAAATAGAAAACAAGAATACCTGCAAAAGGCATGTAACCAAGACAAGCAGCGAGAAGACAATCAAGTGACGAGGAGACATGTTTTCGACTGTTAACAGTAAGAGAATTACGAGGGTTCTGCTTCTATGCAGTGTATATTATATAAGCTGACCAAGGTCAATACATTGGTCCGTGTTCCCTCCTGGATGACCAAGTCAACCATCCAATCCAGACCTGATCATTAGATACACATTTCATTTTACATCACTACTCATCCCAATTTAATTCCAATTGATCAATAATTTCGTCATTATACGTATACTTAGATGTTATATTCTCGGACTTGAACATGAATTTTGATCATTTTATGTGAGTTTCATCATAATCACAATTTAACTCGATAATTAGTGATCCTATGTATAATTCTTTCACTTACATTATATGCTTTAAGATTGATAGGTGGTAGAAAGGGAAAATAAGAAGTGAACAGAAAATTGAACAGGATCCGCCACTAAAGAATGATTTTCATGTAATAAGCAAAGCCATTTTTCCATGTATACAGAGAAAATTGTCTCCTCATTAGTATGAATACCTTTGGAGATTAAACATATAAAATTACTAAATCTGTGAACTGCACAAGCATCTTTCTTTCCACACCACAACATACATACACCAACAACCCTCATCCTTCTGCATAAAAAGAAAAAAAATAAAAAAAAAAAGACTCTGAGTCGACCTCTCCTATGATGATCGAAAACCTGCATCCTCGAATGTCCCCTGTATGCGATGAATATGCTAATATATCCAACAAAACTGTGACCTCCTTTATGCAGTATTCGCGCAGCGAAAGGGATAGGTTAGGAGTTTTACCACCTTTCAAAACGCATTATCGAAAGAAACTTGCACTTCAGAGCTACCCCTCGGCTTCAAAACTGAAGCAGTAGCCAAACTTTGAAGTAATGCCAGTACGTCAACAGTATCATCAAGATAGTACCTAGCCTTGCTTGGTTTTTGTCCAACAGTGCATGCAAAGATCTCTGGAGCCTGGCTATAGGACAAACTAGAAGCTGTTTTCGATATGCTTTCGAACATATCTTCATCGGATCTATCATCCCCAATGCACATCACGAAATCTGGGGATTTTTCATCATTGATCATCGTAGAAAGAACCTTCTCCGCAACAAATCCTTTAGTGACTCCCTACACATTAATTGGTTAATGTTAGACCCAAGGCCTTATGAAAAGAAAAGCTATGAACAAAAGGTGGCCTACCTGTGGCTTTACTTCCACAATATGCTGACCCCTTTTGACAACTACAGGCTCATTTGAGAGAACATTTTCCAGATGATCCAACAGTTCCTTGGCTTGGCAAGATCCAAAATCAGGATCAGCATCCTGATGATGCCATACCAAGGCACTCTCCTTGGTCTCTATGGAGGAACCATCAGTTGTTTCTGTATATAATTTCATCACAGGCTTTGCAATTTTTTTCCAATCAAAATCCACTGCCAAGGAACAAGTTTCCCAATTGGACATTCTATTCCACCTGCACCGAGATAAAATACCATCTAAATAATGTGCATAAAGTGAAAAAAGAAAATGTGAAGTGAATACACTTTTCCCAAATTCATTGATATATATACCTTATGAAGTAACCATGCTCAGCTGCTATCCCCAGATTCTCGCATTCTGAAAACCAATCACTTAAAGAATCTTTCCCCCGGCCACTGACTATAAACACAGTGTTCTTAGGGTCACCACAAAGGCTGTTCAGAACAGATATAACTTCAGGACTGGGGGTTTTAACAATGGAAATTTGAGGTACCACAGTTCCATCATAATCCAAAAAAATTGCTCTCCTATTTGTCTTCTTGTATGCAGAGACAATATGGTCATTGGAAAGCTTCCTAAAAATCGGTGAAAGTGACAGAACTCTAAAATTCAGGCCAAAACCTATACCCCAGCAACGTTTATTGTAATGATCTCTGCAAGCTCGCTCCAGGTCTTGCATAAAACTGCGGGCCCAATAAGCAACATCGTGAGATCTAATATATCGATAGTGCTTTTCATGTCTCAACTGCTTCTCTACATCAGGCATGGTTAATGCAAGATTTAGTGCATTAGCTACAGCTTCAACGTCCCACGGGTTCACCCTAATTGCACCACTTAGAGATGGTGAGCAACCGATAAACTCTGATACAACAAGTGAACTTGAGTGAGGCAATCCTGAAACAACCCCCAGAGCTTCATCCATTTTAGGAGTCCCTTGCCTGCAGACTGTATATTTATATGGGATCAAATTCATTCCATCCCTTACTGCATTTACAATACAACACTCGGCCAACACATAGTAGGCTGTTTTCTCATAGAAAGGTACAGGACGGTCAATCAAGACCACTGGCTCATAGCCCAGAAATCCAAAAAACATGTTTATCCTTTTGGTGATCAAATATGTCTCCCTTTTTGCTTCTTGTATGTCTTTCCCTGAGCTCCTTGCAGGATTTACAATTTGGACCATGACAACCTTTCCTCGCAATTCAGGATTCTGCTGCAATAGTTGTTCCATGGCTAACAACTTTAGACTAATGCCCTTGAATATATCCATATCATCAACTCCAACAATCAGCTTTTTCCCCTCGAACTGCTTCTGGATTTCCTTGACCTTGACAGAAGAAGACGGGTGATTCAGTGCAGATTCAAGCCGATCCATATGAATTCCTACAGGCAAAATTTTGATGTATACTGTGCGACCAAAATACTCAAGGCCAATATGACCACGTTTTGATTCATAATCTAGGCCCAGCATTCGGCTGCAACAGGAAAGAAAGTGGCGAGCATAATCAAATGTCTGAAAACCAATTAAGTCAGCATTTAGCAATGCTTTCAGAATCTCATCTCTGACTGGCAGAGTTCGGTAAATCTCTGATGAGGGGAATGGGCTGTGAAGAAAGAAGCCAAGCCTAACTCGATAGAAACGCTTCCTCAAGAAAGTGGGAAGGACCATCAGGTGATAGTCATGAACCCACACAAAATCTTCTTCAGGATTAATCACCTCCATAACCTTATCTGCAAAAATTTTATTAGCAGAAACATATGCTTGCCACAGCAACTTGTCAAATCGATCGCCATGATCCCGGCACATAGGCAGCATGTAATGAAAAAGGGGCCACAAATGATGCTTGCAAAAACCATGGTAAAACTTTTTGTGAAGATCAGGAGGAAGAAATGTTGGCACACAGTTGAATTCCTCCAGCAGCTTCTGGGAAACTTCTTCTTGTTCACTTGTATCCACATCAACCTTCAGAGATCCCACATAAACAACCTCTGTGTTGATTGAGAAGCCATCCTTCATTTGCAACAAAAGTGAATCTTCATCAAAACTGAATGACCATCTGCTTGATTTCAGATCTCTCTGAGCATGTATTGGAAGAAGATTTGCCACTATAATTTTCTTCTTGCAGCTTCCAGATGTAGTATCTGCATCTGTATCCTTATGTCCTTCACCATCCGTTTCAGAAAAAATTCCTGAAACAGTCATCACTCTTGGAAGAGATCTGGGAGTTTGCGGTAAATTCAAAATGTCTCCAGATGCTAAATCGAATAAATTTAAGCAAGATCTTGACATCATTGTCGCCAGCCTTAGTTTGAATGCTTCGTAGTGTTTATTTTGAACTCAGCAGATGAATCAATTCCTTGCTTCAATCCAAACAATATATGAAGGCCTACCGGAAAGTACAAAGACTTATAAACCTGAAGGAATGGAACCAAAAAATGTTAACTAAAATGTCTCAAGAAGTGTGGAGCCTTGATATGAGAAATTAATGCAGTAAATGACAACGAATTAAGATATCCTCCACAGATCATAAATTTTCGACTTCCTGTGTTGTTACAGATCAAAATCTTATACATATAGAAACTTTTTATTACGCACCTATCATATGCCTCTTCACTTTTGTGAATAAATCATCTCTTGCTCTTTAACAAACTATTTCTAACATAAACATGGAATTTTTGCCTGTTTAAAGAGTACAATAAATAGCAAAGATTTTAAATACCTTCACTATCCATCCAATTATGGAGTTCACGATGCAGCATCCACACAATAGAGAAATTTATTAGTTTCCCATATGCACAAGCCATATCTGTAGTCACCATTTAAGTGCAGTTCTGCACAAGGCAGCTGAGTTTTCTTATACTTCAATTGAGAAGTAGATATAGCAAAAATTCAGAAGCAACGTACAAGCCAAGCCTAGTTGACATATCATGGATACCAGCACATAAGCAGGAAGATTAAAAAAAAGAAAAAAAGAAAAAAGAGTAAAGGAAAGCTGTCTTAAGATTTCCATTAAGTAAAGACAGAACACAAAATTAGATTCTCAAGATCAAAAAACCATTAAATTCTAATCTTAACGAAAGAATTGGATGATACAGGCAGTCAGATATAAGGAATTCCCTCTAGGGAGTTAACAATAGATCCGAATCAGATCTTGTAGACATTCAACTTTAACCAACATACATTAAACTTTCAACAAAAATACCATCAGTGCACAGCAGTCATCAATAGATCAAAGCAAAGAACAAGCTCAAACAGTAACACATGAAGAACAAAGAAAAATGATGACAGCACGGAAATGATCTATCTACATACCGAGTTTCATTAACTTGAAAACAAGCCACAGATTTTTCCTATTTGATTTCTCCAATTCTAGGCTTATGCAAAGACGAGAATGGTTTTTGTGCACCAAATGTTCACAGTTGGATCCAATTTTTATAGGGCCAACAATGTGAAGGAGAAAAGGTTTCTGCTATTTGATAAGGAAGGTGTAACGGTTACTGAGAACACATAGTAACCTTCTTACACATGCCTTTTTATTATTCGGCTCCAGCCAAACCATTGAATAACGTGACCTGTCTTCCATATATGAAAATGGCCAGAAGGTTACATTTTCTTAACCTGGATTGACCATATTTAAATCAACCTTATCTCATTTTGCACCGAAATCTTACAATTGAGCCAATAAAAAGCAAGAAAGAACACAACTGCGGATAATAATTGTTGCGTGAAAGAAGAAAATGTGAATATAATTTGAAAGATGTTTGTCTTGGCATGAAAATAACTAAAACGCCACAATCTCTTCAGTGTATTGAATTATCAAATGGCCAATGCTACACAGAAGAAGCTTATAAGATTGCACAGGGCCATTCCTGAGGCATACCTACTACAGTCAAAATACTAAAGTCATACACTAATCAAAAGACTTGGATTATTTTCATCAATCGTCACATGATTACCATATGTTGCTTTAATTTTCAAATTCTACAGCTAGAGTATATCTGTGGCAGACAAAATTGATGTTTGGGTGAGGACAACAAGTTAACCGGCAAAATGTATAAATATATATGTTTATACGCGTAAAATACACTGGATTCACAAACATCTCTTATCCAGGAATTCGCTTATATTTACTTGGAAAAGATTTCAATCCAAAATCAGGCACTAAAGGAAATTCCATCCTAACACTTGCTGCCAGAACTCAGAAACAATGGACTTCACATAATTTCTTTTTTTAACAAAAATTCATTAAGCCAGGTCCGAAATCGCAAACTCTAATTCCTGGGATTCACGCGTATATTAATGAAAACTTATTACTTTACCAACTGTTCAAGAACTTAACTATGTCTCATGGATCATAGATGCATAAAAAAAATAAGAGGAAAAATAGCAAGAAATTGTATCATTCACGGTGAAAGACAAACAGAGAGGAAGAGAAGAACAAGAATTGGAGTTTCTTAATAGACAAGTGAGTGCCTTGAAAATCAAATGGAGATAAAAAATGATGATCACTGTACATGAATTAGAAAAATTAAAAGAAAAGGAGTTCACAGCAATATTGAAACATTCAGATCCCACAATTCCCATTAAAACACAGAATCCAAGAAACAAAAAAAAAAGGCCAGAAATTTACCAGAAAGAATCATTGCAAGGTGTAACTGATTTAGCAAGAGAGCTTCTAAGAAGCTGTTAAGTAAAACAAAGAATCAAATTCCTGCAAAAAAAAAAATACATCTCATAATCAATGAGAAACAAATAGTAAATGCCACCAAAACCCAGAAAAAAAAAATTCAATTTCCCAATCACCCAGCAACCAAATGAAAAGAAAGTTTGAATTTTTAATACAGTATATAAAAAAAATATATGAAAATGAAAACAAAAAGGAAAAGAAAAGAAAGAAATGGATAATGTGAAAAGACTTACAAGAAAGGAAGCAAGAATCGTCGAGGAATGAATGTTATATTGTCAAGAAATGGATTAAAGAAATAAAACGATACCTGAATAAAGGGTTAGATGGGAAGGTGTTAGGTTCAAAACCGGTGCGATTTTGAGTGTTTATTAATTGATTTTTTGAAACCGACTAAAAATTTTAAATAAAAAAAAAGAAATTAAAGAAAGATAATATTTTTAATTATTTTAATAACAAGTTTCTGTTTGGTGCATTTTTTTTTTAAATTCAACAGATGAAGCTTAGCTGAAAATGGATTAAAACGTAGAATATAAAAAGTCAAAAAAAAAGAAAATTAGATATGAACATAATTATTAAATATATCAGATTTGGATTAGAGAGAGAGAGCGTGTGTGTTCGTGAGTACAGTTAGATTGTAACTGTGGTTGGTCCTACGTTGTAATCCTTCTGAAATTTTTTCTTCCCTTATTGCCCCTATTTTTTCTGAATTACGAAATTACCCTTCTATTTTCAATTTTTTCCCTTAAATATTATAATTATTTTTTGACAAAAAATACGAATAAATATTCATTCGGTAAATTCAACTTAATATAAATCAATAACTAAAATTATCAGTAATATAATAATTAAAACTGTATACATAAAATAAATTAAATTAATCGTTACCTTTTAATTGTTAACCATATATTAAATGAATAGAAAAAAAAGAAGTTAAAATTTTGTTGACGGAAATTAAATCCAATAATGCACTTAATTTAGATAGAAAATCTAATAATTAATGATATTGATTTTTTTTTATTCATTCCTAAATGAAAATATTAGTTCAAAGTTATAAGTACATAAATTCATCGTTTATAATTTTTATTATTCGATAATTATTTTCGATAAAAATACAAATAATGTAACCACTCCAATTATATGGATTAAGCAAGTAAACGTTGAGTTTTGTCCCGTGCCATGTTTTGTTTAATTTTGTGTTTTACAGATTAATTGATACATTTAAACTCAAATTCTAAAAGATTAACAAGCAAATAAATTTTAATTAAAAAGCCAAACGGAGTAGATCATATATATATATAAATAAATATATAATAATGTATCGAATATATTAACTGCCTATCAATAAATTAAATTATAATTTTTTATTTTTCATTTAATGGTCTAAATATGTTACTTTTAATATATTGAATATATTAAATTATCACTTTTAAAAAAATAATTTCTATGAAGAAAAAAAAAACTAGACAATGACTCCATGCACATTTTTTTTCCTTCCCTGGAATTGTGGTAAATTGCAAGAATAGGTATATTGTTGATTTTTATTTTTCAAATAAATCTAAAATTTGGACTTGGGATTTACATAAAATGATCTATGTTTTACAAAAGTACAGTATGAAATAAACTTTTTTGAACTAAAAT
>CANXYI010108080.1:0-11868 GCA_948208565.1 Hura crepitans
GGATATAAATTATGAAGAGGAAAGGTATAGAGTATGGCTTGTGAAAAGAGATAGTTGTAGAGATTAGTCCATACCACTATTATAGTGCTATCGAGGTATAAAAATACAGAAAAAGTTACTTGAGAGCCATACGAGCAAATGAGAGCTCAATATCCTCCTTTATTTTCTCCAGGTAATTTCAAGGATGAAATTTTCTTATGAGGGAAAGAAATGTAACACCTGTGCTCTAAGGCTCTATGAATAGTGCCACAAGGTTCGAGAAGTGTGCTTAGGTTGTCGGGTCACTTGCACATAGATCGAGGTAGTGGCACTAGTCATGAAACTTTGAGGGGGTTTAAGATGATGAAAATGTTAGAATTTAAAAATTTAGAACCAACAATTCATTTTAAACTAAAAGCTACCCTTCGATGTAATAAAAATTTTTCAAGCGAGGATTGACCTAGGATGTGCTCAGACGGACTCAAAAATAATGGACCCTAAAGCTCAAAAATTCCACTAGATCCACTGGTGAAAGAACTTTTAGATTTCGATGTCATTTGCAAATTCTTGAAATTTTCAAGTTGGCATACAAATCAAGGCAGTTTGAAAACTATCTCATCGATGGAATTTGGCCATGAAAATGAATGAGTAGATAAAAGGGACTAAAATATGAATTTTGAAACAAACGACATAATTTTTTGAGGTCCTAGTGAATTACTGTGAATTTTTTAAGTTTGCTAAAAAATTGGCATGGTTCAGGATTTTTGGGACCACCCTTGACATGTCAAAGTGGGACCCACCTCATGCCAATTGGCCAAGGAGGCTTTCCACATGGCAAACCTCACTTGACAAGTGGATTTCCACTTGGAATGAAGAAAAGTCTTTTTCCTCCTTTCCTTGCTATTATTGATGGCAAAGGTGGAGTAATCTGGCCATAACGTTTTGATCCTTTCACCAAAAATGGTGATTCTTATTGTTAAACTCAGATTTCTCTATTAGGAACTATGGGGAAAAAATCATGCAAAAAAGACTTCTCAATTGGGAGAAAAAAATCATAAAAGTTCACTAGTTTAGATAGTCTAGAATGCTAACCCTGAGGTAAGTTTACAGCTATTTCTCCTCAATTTCATAGGTTTTTTGGCTGATTTTTAATGCTAGATCATGCCTAACACCTGTGTAATGATGTGTGTGGGGTGTTTGTGGCATTTGGATTGCATATTGAGGTCCACGTAGGAGGAGGAAAGTCACCATTGATGCTGGTTAGCTTGTTGTTCTTATGGATTCAAAGAACTTCCATCACAAGTAAGTGAATGTTAATCCTTTCTTTCAAGCAATGAGGTACCTAAGGTATTGAAAAACATATTAGCATGGCTAAAATGTTGAGTTTTTGATTAATTTCTTCAATGGGAATGTTGATTAATTAAAGACATAGTGAGTTAGGGAGCCATGTTTCAAAGGATGGGGTAATTAGGCTTTATTACTTGCTGATTTTGTGATGTAGGGATGCTTGGATAGGGTATATGATGCGTAAAATATGAATTCAAAATTTTTTGGTATGTTAGAATGAAGATTATGGCAATTGTGATTAGAAATCATGATGAAATATGATATTCATAGTTGTACCCGAGGACTACTCCTAGTGGATTTTATGTGTGATGGTTAGTAGCCAATGAGAATTAGCTTGAAATTGGGTGTATATGAGTATAATTGTGTTCATAGCATGTATGTATAGAGGACCATTGCTATAATATGGAAAAGGAATAAAATGATGCGTCATTTTTCTTGTTACCCGAGAGCATGTTAATGACAATATGGCATGTAATTAAGCTTATTGAAATGTTAGGCATGTGAATTGTGATGGCTAGACAATTGGCTTGTAATAGCCTTAAATTGAACAATGTAAATTACATGATATCATTTTAAATATACCTTAAGAATGTACCTTTAAATTATTAAAAAGGATGGAATTAAAATATATGGTAATGGCCTAGAGTAATGGCTTCAAAAGTGACTTGAAATGAACAATGAAAATTGAACATTTATTTATGCCTTTGGAGCTAGATTTGAAACATATGTAAGAGTGGCAATTGTGCCTATTGGTTAGCCTTAGAATTGGCCTAGACATGTTTCGATTTGGGCTTATGAATGCTCTTAATAAGACATTGAAAACTATGTTAAATTTGGACTTGAAAAGTGGTTGAAATAACCTATAACTATCGAATTGACCATTACTAGAACCAAAAATATCACAGATAGAAAGTGTTAGTTTCCTGATAACTAATGCTATGATAAATCATAACATATTAAACCTTGAATTTTGGCAATAATAGGACTCAAGATTATTTTGGAATTTTTACCCGATAGAGCCAAAATGTGGCTATACTAGACCAGCTAAAATATAAAGTGTGTGATAAAATTTATAACTATCTATTTTTGGAAGATAAATATTATAAGAATATTTTTGGTTAATAAATGAACTTAAAATGTGCTACTTGGCCTATTAGTTAGACCCCCACTAGATAGGTTGACTAGTTAACTTAAGGTTTTACAACTGTTAGTTTTCTGATGTTCATGCAGTGAATTTTATTGGTGGTTAGAGAGGTCTACAAGCTAATCTCCATTATGTCACCCAGGTGTTGAGGTTTATTTATGGCTGGGGAGGCTCATGGGCTAATCTCTATTATGTCACATTTCTGGTAATGTTTATTTATGGTTAGGGAGGCTTACAAGCTAATCTTCATTATGTCACATAAATATTATTTAGTTGTGTCTATAGAGGCTATGAGCTGATCTCCATTATGGCACACAAGCTAATGCAACGGCGTAGGTCTAGAATGGGGGCCATTGCACTAGGTTATTTTTACCTCTAGATCTAGTGTCTTTAAGTGTCATCTTCCTAGTATAACTGGTGAATTAAATTAAGTGAATAATCAGATTAATCATGGAAAAATGAATTAAGCATAATTGGATACCTTTTTCTGAGTAACTAAAGAAATACATGCTGAAGGGCATTTTTGTCATTGTACACATATGTTGTTAAATAAATTGATTAATGGAAAATATACATGCTATGAATCATAATAACTACTTTAGATGATTTATGTGAGTCAAAAAGGTTGTTTCATGAGATATAAATGCCTTAGGGGTATTTTAGTAATTTGGCACCATGTTATATAAATTAAATCAAATAATAAAATAAACTCAATTATTATATTGCACAGGTATGAAAAGACATAATACCATGATTAAATGCTTTAAGTTCACCACTGAGTATCTCGTATACTTAGTGTACCTATTTTAGTGGGCAAGAATTCAAGAGCAAAATCTTGCCTAATGAAGCATGCTGATAAGAGTTTAGAGGATAACTAAAAAGGAATAAGAAGTAAATATTATACAATTTTGGTATCTATGTACCTCGGTGAAATTGGGTAGAAACTATACATTTAAGCTCTATATATGTAATACATATAAGTATGCATAAACTATTGATGTAAATAAAATAACCCTATATGTTTCCTTATGAATGTTTGTATTGAAATAATGTTTCTTGATGATATAACCCTGAGGCTCTATATATGTATGTGTTTATCTATGGCCTGAGGCCTGTGATTGCTATGTGATAGTATATGAGGTTGATAGGATGATACCTGAGGGGACTAGAATTGTCCAGGAGATGTGATAAATAATATTGAAGTGTTTGTAGGTGAATATTAATTTTTGGATAATGACCTAGGTAGCTGTCGTGCTGCCGAATTTTTAGTTGGTACTAAATTATGTTAGATTCTTTTTGTAATGGCTAAACCATAATGATACTAACCTAAATAGATTATAGGAAGCAATCAAAATGATTTTAGATTCAGATAGAATTTTCTAGTGTGGCTTAAGTAAAAGTTAAATGAACGATCATAGGGGAAATTTTAGGATGGGTGACTTGGCAGGAAGTGCACTATATATTGGGTTTCTTTGGGAGTCTAGTAGGGGGTGTCACCAGTTGGGCTTGTTTAGAAAACCCAAAGTTTGACCTTAATAAGAAATATGTACTATCTCACTAGTAAAACATCAAGTTTCTTAGATAAACATGAGAGCTATTGGTTTGTAATAAAATAGTTAAAGCATATATAGATATTATAAAAAGCTTTATAAAATACATTCATATACACAATCATGCTCTAACATGTTTCTTAATCTTCACACATAGGTATTCATTCTTTGTATCATAAGTTAATTAAATTTGAATTTATGCTTAATCTTGGTCTCCAACCAGTTAATTGGGGCCAACTTCATAAACTAGCTTTGCAATCTAAGAATTATTCTTAGAAGTGAGAAGATAAGCTATGTGTTGCGCAAGCCTATCCTATATTTCCCTTATGACATTACTGATGATAATGTATAATCAACAAATTTAAATTATATCAAGTATTTAGACATCGAAACATGTATCATGCTAGCACCTATGTTTCTAGAGCTTCAAAAGCAACATGAGCATATGCATGCTTAGATCATTCTATTTCACTTATATAAACTATTTGACGAATAAAGCAGGACTGAAAGATATGAGAAATCTAAAGCCTTATTTCACTATAAAATTTTGGAATGGACTTCAGTCGTGCAACATGGTCTAAAGATGAATGGGTACATTAAGTGGATTGCTACACTAAGCTTTGTGATAGACCATGATATAAGCATAGATTTAGTCCTTTAATTATTTCTAGATAGTTATACACAATTAGTGCTTAATAATCAAATGAATAAGATTCAAACAATGATACCAAAGCTGATTAACAAGCACAAAACTACTGAGGATGCTAGCAAAAAGAATTCCTATGTAGTAATAGTTGTTGATTCTCCTATTTCAAAGTAAAAGGCAAGAAGAAAAGGATAAAAACAAGGCCAAAGGTGGGGTAAAGAAGGGTAAAGGCAAATAGCCTACTACTAGTGCCACCAAAAAGACTAGCCCTAAGGTGACTTACTTCTATTCAACTAAGGTCAACCATTGGAAGAGGAATTACAAGGCTTACCTTGAATCTCACAAGAAAAAAAAGCATGAAGATACCTTTACTTTAGATATTAATGTTATTGAGATTAATATAAGTACTGTTATTAGTAATCACATATGGGCATTGGATACTAGCTGTGGTTCTCACTTTGTTTCTAATATGCTTGGACTAAAGAGTAAAAGGAGGTTGAGCAAGGGTGATGTGGACCTATAGGTAGTAAATAGAGCAAGAGTTACAGCATTAGCTGTAGCAACATATCATTTGGTTTTAATAATTGTTTTGTATTCCTTGCTTAAATAAGAATATTACTTCTTTTTATCTTTTCTTGTTAAATAAGATTTTGATATTTCCATTAATAGGAGCAAAGGCTACTCAGTATATATTCTTAATAATCAAAAGGAACACTATAACATTAACACTAAGAGATAAAAGGTCTATAAGCTAAAACTATCTTTCTTGTGGCACTATCAACTTAGCCATATAAATGAGAAGCACATGTTTAAGTTGTACATATCTAGTGACTTATATTCATTTGATTATGAATCAATTAAAACATGCAAATCTTATTTATTAGGTAAGATGACAAAGGCACCTTTTAGTGGAAAACGTGTACATGCAAATGGATTATTAAACCTTATACATACAAATGTATATGGCCAATGACCACACATGCAAGAAATGGGATTTTCTACTTTATAACCTTCATCAAAGAAAATTCATGATGTAGGTTGTGTACTTGAAGAAAAACAAATCTAAAGCCTTTGAAAAGTTTATAGAATTTAGAAATGAAGTTGAGAAATAGCTTAATAAAAGTATTAAAGCACTTTGATCAAATTAAGGTGTTGAATACTTAAGTCATGAGTTTTAAAGTTATCTAAGATGTAATGGCATATTATCTAAATGGACTCCTCCATATACACCATAACATAATGGTGTAGCTAAAAGTAGAAATTGAACCCTATTAGACATTATTCGATTTATGATGAGCTTTACAAACCTACCGAAATCATTTTTATGTTATGCATTAGAAATTGTTATTTATCAATTAAATAGAGTTTTGTTAAAATCGATTGATGTTGCCTCATATGAGATATGGTGTAATAAGAAACAAAGTCTTTCATATTTAAAAGTATAGGGTTGTCATGCTTATGTATAAAGACAGTGTTAGATATGGTTGATGCTAAATCTAACTAGTGCTTATTTATGGGATATCTAAAGGAGTCTATTGGATTTTATTTCTACAACACTTTAGAATAAAAGGTGTTTATTTCTAAGATTGCTATCTCCCTAGAGAAAGAGTTTCTCTTAAAAGGAGAAAGTGAGACTATAATCGAACTTGATAAAGCTTGAGATCCATAAATAGAGGCATATCAAGTAATTGATCTTGAGCTAATTACAGATGTCGATGATATACTAGCAGAACCTATAGAAATAAAAGTTCTTAGACATTTTAATAGGGTCTATACTTCTCTAGAGAGATACTGATCTCTCATAGATGATAATAGTAAAGTGACCATAGTAGAAAAAATGAGCCTTTAATCTATGAGGAGGTTATAAAGAGTTTAAAATAAGAAATATGGCTAAAGGCCATGCGATTTAGAATGGGATTCATCTATGACCACTAAGTGTTAACTTTAGTTGATTCATCTGAAGGGATAAAACCCATTAGGTATGTATGGATCTTTAAAAAATAGACTAACATAAAGGGTAAGGTAGTTACCCATAAAGCAAGGTTTGTTGTAAATGGTTATTATCAAAGGCAAGGAATTGACTTTGATAAAGCTTTTACAGTTGTAGCCATGATTAAATCCATTAGGATTATTCATGTTTTTTGTGCTGATTATGACAATATGATTTTACAAATGGATGTGAAGATTGCTTTTCTTAATGCAAACTTGTTAGAGGAGGTATACATGACACAACCGATGGGATTGATATCCACTAATAGTAAAAAGGTATGCAAGCTTTAAATGTCTATTTATGGATTAAAGTAAGCATTTAGGAGATGGAATATCTGATTTTATGAGACAATCAATGATTTTTTGTTTCTAAAAAAATCTAGTTGAACCATGTGTTTATAAGAAGGTTAGTAGGAGTGCAGTTATTTTCCAAGTGTTATATATAGATGATATATTACTCATGTGAAATGACATTTTAGTCTTTTAGCTATCAAAAAGATTCTCCATGAAAGACCTTGGTGAAACAACCTATATATCATGTATAAAGATCTATAGAGATAAATCTAAGAGGTTGATTGGTCTTTCACAGTCTACATACATAAACAAGATACTAAAGTGATTTTACTTAGATGTCTATAAGAAAGGATTCAATCTTGTCACTCATTAGATGGTCCTTTCTAAGTTTATGTGTCTTAAAACATGAGAGGAGAGAGAATACATGAGTAAGGTCCTATATATATTAGCTATAGGATCTATCATGTATGCTATGTAATGTATTAGACCTGATGTAGCATTTTCTTTATTTGTCATAAGAAAATTCCAATCCAACTATAAGAAGGAACAATAGGTGGCTATTAAGAATATCCTTAAGTATTTGAGAAGGATTAAGGATATGTTCTTAGTAAATGGAGAAAGGGATTTGTAAGTAAGTAGGTGTACAAATTCGAACTTTTAGTCTAACAAAGACAATTGCAAATCCCAATAAAATTTTATGTTTTTATTTGTAGAAGATACAATTTGTTGGAAGAGTTCTAAACTAGATACTACTACAAACTTGACTATCAAAGCAAAGTATATTGTAGCCTCTAATGTAGCTAAGTAAGTAATGTGGATTAAGAAATTTAGTTTTTAGCTTAGAGTGATACTAACTATTGTTAACTTGACACTTCAGTATTGTGACAACAATGGGGCTATTACACATGCAAAGGAACCATAGTCTCATTAACAATTTAAACACACAATTAGATGCTACCATCTTATTTATGAGATAGTAGCTAAGCAAAATGTGAAGATTGAGAGTCCTCATTTATAAAAAAAAAATCATTGATCCTCTCATTAAGGCATTATCACAGAATAGATTCAATTTTTGTGTAAATAATATAAGTATTAGGTATATTAGGGATTAGATCTAGTGTAAGTGGGAGATTGTAAGATGCATGCCCTATAGCACACATGTAAGATGGATATTTTGAGTACATATTAAATGTTTGTTTAAAATAAAAAGCTTTCTTTATTACATTAATTATTATGTTAATTCATTTGTTTGATTTGATTTTCAACTATGTAACAAAGTCCTTAGTTTTTTTTCATAGTGTAAAAGAAATCATAAAGAGTTTATGACATGAGACACTTATTGCATGCAAGTGTGAAATACCAAAACTATCTTAAGTTATAATGCTTGGAGATGACATATGGATGCTTGGTTGAGAAACAAGTTCATTAGAGACCTAAAATGAAATGTTCACATGTATTAATAATTTATGTCAGTGAAATAATGTCATCATATTAGTAGTGCATCTATGTTCTTGCTTGATATCACTAAGGTTACCTTAAGTATTGAGAACTATACTTTGAATCCATTGCTTTTACATCACCTTGATGTATATATAGCTAGGTGATTGGGTATAGGTCAAGATACTTGAAGGTAGTTGAGTGATCATTAAAGGATTTATCACCCTAGATTGTAAATGAGAGTTTATCTCATTATTCTATTATGCCTTTATTCTGGGAATCTTTAGCCAAAGTGAAATACAAGTGAGAAAGAGATTCACAATGGAATTTTAAGAATAAAGGAACAAATTTTAAAACTAACATGTTTAGGGCTTAATTAGATTTACTTAATTAAGCATTGAGTTGACATATGTTTGTACTCAAACCTAATCGTAATGAACTATGGTGAAAAAATGAATTACACAATAACTTAAGATGGGAGGGTTGAGTCAAACCACTTGTTTTTTTAGGCACTTGAGTTGTCTTGATGTATGGCTAGACACCACTCAAGACTTGTACATAAGTGAATCATTGATTGGGAATCAATTGTGGGCTTAATTGGATAAGACCACAAGAGTCCCAATTAGACTAGGACTCTGATTCACTATAACTGCTAATTATTTCAAAAAACCATTAGGTCACTGACAAAAACAAATGTGAGGAGGTTTAAAGAGTTTAAATGGTTTAATGATATGAGATATCATTAGAAGATAGATTAAAAAGAAAGAATAAGTAATTGGGTTTGTAGCTTAATTGTAGAGTAAAATCTAAAATTTAGGGTTTTCGAAAACTAGGCCCTATTGAGACAAATTGGTGGTTTTTTTTTGTCTAATTTTTATGGAATTTTTATAAGTTAAAAGAGCCTTAACTAAACCTTTTGTTTGTGAATTACGGGTCCTTGATGAGCCATATAATGTCAACCCATCAAGCTATGTGAAGCTATGAGCATAAGCTTATTATTGTGCCAATGCTCACAGGGTTTAGGGAGCCCATTTTGTGAATGTTAAATTTTGATCTAGATTTCATTAGAACTAATATAAATAGACCCTTAAAAGACTAGCCAGTAGAGATATAGAAGCAATCAGCTTTCATGTATACAACAAGCCACTATTCTCAAAATTCTTTCTTTTTCTTCTATTCATGTAAATTGTTTACTAGCACCTAGCAATTCATGTCGCCCTTCTCCTCTCTTTCTTGTATGGATACCTTAGATGTGTTCCTAAAAAGGATCACTATGGCTTATGACAACACAATGAGAAGAGCATTGAAAAAGAAATTTGATTACAAGTTATCAACAATAATTATTCTTTACGCTACTAATTTATCAATTAATAATCAATTTGGATAGCTTTAAATCCATTATTGTTGCTTCTATAAAAATTTTAAAATTCCACTGTGCACATCTTGAGAACACCAATAAAGACATCATGTGAAGTTGGTGGAATATGTTGTATAAGCTATATAAAAGTACATTTCTATGCAAGAAATTTGGGTAGTGCCATTAGATTGCAATTACACTATTGGATTTTTGGCATAATGACCCAAGAGAAGAAAAATGTTTTCAAAGAAATAAAATGCTTTTAACTAGCAATAGGGTTATTTCTTAAAGCAAATAAAGTGAAAATTTTCAGTTCGCATTACATATGAACACATGTATAATTAGTAACATCACCTTACATTATTTCATTGTAAATGAAGTAAAGCGGGTGTTACATATATTTTTTATTATTTCATTTAGTTCATAGTTTCTATCTTAGTTACTATTGATTTGTTCTCATAAATTCTTTTCGTGTAATGCATACTTTCATTTTCCTATTTCTTTGATTTAACCTAGCACATCTATTATCATATTTACTTGCACTTAACTCTAATACATTATCATACATAATCTTGACATATTGACATAACATATTTTTCTCATTATTTAAAACATACTACTGATAAAATTCAATCTTAATCCTTCCTCTGATACATTATATCATATAATCTATTGTGATAAACATTACTCGGTGCATTCGTCAAACCCGAATGAGAGATAACACACAACCAATGCCTAAACTCAAATGCCATTAAATCTTACTTATAAAACATATGATTAAAAACCCTTTTTGCAAGCATATCTTGTCACACCCTTACCCGATTCCTGTAGAAACCTGATAAAAGCATTAACTCCCCTTAAGGTCACCCATCTTAGGATTTCCCTAAGGTTTATTCGTTTAACTTTTATTAATACATTATATTTTTATATCTTCGTATGAAATTTTTTCATCATTTCTTTATTTTAAATTCATAAAAGACATATTCCATTATGAAAATTATTTATTTCATTAGAAAATGTTTTTATAGAAATTTTAATAGCATACTTGTTATTCAGGTTAAATACCAAAATTTTTCCTATCATAAAAACACATTTCATATGATTAAACATCAATAGCATGACTCCTAGACGCTTTGGTCCTCCAACTCATCATTTACAACATAGTTCACATGTAAAATCATAATGTTAATAACAGCACTTAATTTTATAAGTTCTCTAACCCACCATCATCAAGAAAGACACTAACTATCACGACAGTTATATCACTAACATACATTTTGATTTCATTTAATCATATTTAATCTACATTTCATTACATATTTACAAACTTCTGTATAACCCCAAAATCCTACTATTCTTAATCACATGAGTACACATCCTAAAAAAACAGACAAAAGACCAAAGAAAATAGCTTAAAAACTCTTATTCTTTAGCTACCGAGGCTTAAACACTTTTTGCAACTCCTAACATTAACTTGTGTATCAGAACACTGATACGCTGAGTAAAACTCAATGGTGAATATGAATAGATATATGCATGCTCCACACTTAAATATGTATTCATGCAATTACAATAATTCATAGCAATTCAATTCCTTAAACATGTAATTATAGCAATGTAAATGTCTTATCGAGTTTTATATTGTATTATCATCGCATATGTGGTATTTTTATTCTTTTATCTTCGATTGTCATTCCATTTTGTGTGATAGTTCACATTACATTTACTATCATTATTAGGCCCATATTGATAGACTATACCTAAGTACATTGGAT
The DNA here is from genome assembly GCA_948208565.1 of Hura crepitans. Taxonomy (NCBI): domain Eukaryota; kingdom Viridiplantae; phylum Streptophyta; class Magnoliopsida; order Malpighiales; family Euphorbiaceae; genus Hura; species Hura crepitans. Next base: position 11,519 of record CANXYI010108080.1, read on the forward strand.
AACAAAATCTTAGGTGTGTTGTGGTCCATATTTTGGACGTTATACTGTAGTAGCACCTATATATTCATGTGTCACACTATGTAGTGCTTCCATGAACCTTATAATGTAACTGCACCTATATTTTCCTATATAGTGGTACTAGAAACCAAAACACTATTGCATTAGCCTCTTTTCTAAAAATAAATATTGTGCAGTGGTTCCAATGAACCAAATCGCTACTGTACTGACCATATATCATAATAAAAGTGGTATTGATATAATTGATCAGACGTAGCAATTACATTATTCCTAGTTAACTGATTAATCCATCTAATGGGCATCTAACTATATGGGCCATCTGTCTATTTTCT
>CANXYI010108153.1:0-11036 GCA_948208565.1 Hura crepitans
TACAGGTGCATCCCCAATCATTATCGACCCGAAAAAATTTTATTACCTTGAGGGGTAGCTTATAGTTCGAGACAAATTATTGGTTCTACTAAATTTTAAAATTTTACATTTTTCATCAAGTTAAAGCCCCTCGAAGATTCATGGCTAGTGTCACTACCTCGATTTTCATGTATGTGGCCCGACACCCTAAGCACACATCCCGGACTTAGTGGCACTATTTATAGAGCCTCAATGTAGGGCATTACATATAACCACTCTTAATAATACAGGTGTCTAATTCCACTTAGTTTTTTTTATCTTGCCATCTTGGGCTTCACCCCTATTTTGTCCCATTATTTCCTCATCCATTATGCTTCTTATAGATGTTGTTGGAAGTCCAATTTAATTTGTAACTCAGCCAAAATAGCATTATCCTTAGCATACTACATTCTAGCATTCATTACTCTAAAAGTAAGCCAAATTTATTTCTGTTGCTCAAAACATATGTCACCACATTAACTTTTCTTAGGTGGTAACCTATAAAGTAGTTATAATCTTAAATCAGCTCCAACCATCTTCTCTACCTTAAGTTTAGTTCCTTTTAGGTTTGAAGATATTTTAGACTTTTATGTTCTATGTAGATACAACATTTCTCACTATACAAGTAGTGCCTCTAAATTTAGAAATTAAACATAGCTAGCTCTAAGTTATGAGTAGGGTAGTTCCTCTAATGGTGTTTTAGATATCTTGTAGCATAGGCTACTACCTTTCCTCCTTGCATTAGCACACAACCCAAACTATTAAGTAAGCGATCACTATACAACATAAATTGATCAAAGTAAGGCTGAAATACTCTATTTTTTCGGTCTATAAAAGCTGTTGGGCCATTTATAAGACCAAGTGGCATGAGTTTTGAATTTAGTTATAGAAATGTTAACATCCTTAACTCTTAGTTGATGATACCTAGATCTCTTGTCAATTTTGAAAAATACATCCACACCCCTCACTTCGTCAGAAAAGGTTATCTATTCTAGGTAAAGGATATTTATGTTTCACTGTCACCTTGTTTAGTTGTCTATAATCAATACACAGTCCAAATGAGCCATATTTCATCTTTACCAACAACACTTGTACTTCTAAAGGTAAAACACTCGGCTTGATAAAGCCTTTAACTAGCAATTCTTATGACTGCCTCCTTAGTTCTTTCAATTTAGTAGGCACCACCCTACAAGGAATAATTGGTATAGGGTCAGTACCAAGGTACATCTCAGTCTCGAGGTCAAATTCCCTCTATTAGGGCAATTTTAATGACTTAGCAAGTAATTTAAGGCTTATTAGGATCTACTAAAGGCTGATTATAGAGGTATTGGTGTCAATGAGCCAGGCCAAGTGTGCTTCACATCTTTTATAAGTGAGTTCTCATGTTGTAATAGCTACAAGTAAAACTATTTAGAAGGTTTATTTCTCTAGCCACTGTCATTGTTAATCCTTCTACAATTTGGAGGGTCAATCTCTTAAGGTCATAGTTACTATAATTCAATGTTCAAATAATAAGTCCTTTTCCATAACGACATTAAATTCATGGAATGGCAATCTAATCAAATTAACAGGAAGCAATAGCTAATGACTCATAAGGATAAGCCCTAGATATTTATTTTACAATCCTCCTCTATCTCATAGCATTTCTAGCTTAGATATCTACATTAGCATGCTTAGGTTCTGGTCTTTTATAACATCCTTAGGTTGTGCATACATATAAATGAATGAATGTTAGGTCTATTTATGCTAAACTACGATATCACATAAGTAAAAAGGTAGCAATTATGGCCTCTGGTGTTCCTACCTCTTCTTTTCCCTTGACTATATCTTGTTTAGCTAAGGCATGATCTTTTAACCTTATCCCCTAATTAGGACTAGGTTAACCCCCTCTATTCTATCTTTGCCCTCTAATTTGGGGTGCAATTATAGAAGCCTGAGTATGTGCATCCTCTACCTTCTTTTAAGGACACTGTATCTTGAAATGACCCTTGGCACCATAAATAAAAAACTTTCCCCTTCCACCAAATTAACGCAATGCCCAATGCCTCTTTTTGCTAGTTTTATGGGTTAGAAGTCCCTTTCTATTACCTGCTCGGCTTAGGAAACTAGAGGATTATCAGAAGGATTGAGGCCTAGCTAAAATAATTGGTCTAGACCTATAAGGCTATGTGTGTCTCGATGTCTGGCACTCTAACTAAGAATGGGCCTTCCTCTCTCTTTTACTGCACTCGAGAATCGAGCCTATCTACTTTCGATTGTAAAGCCTCTTTTTTTTATGGTAATAACATTAAAGATATAGGTGATTGAAATTAGGGCCTGGGTACAACATTACTAAGCTCAGGTGTGGCTATATTACTTAGTCCCTATATGGGAATTAGAGTGCGACTAGCCACTTCCTCTACTTGTTCCCTTATTTATCTAGCAGCCATCTTAGATTACTACAAAAAAATATAGAACTTATTAGCCTCAGTGTTATGTAGCATAGCAGTATAATTAATCTTAGACTGTGGCACTCATGTAAAACACCTAAGAATATTAATCCTATACTCTGATACCACCCAATGCGACACCCCCTACTAGATTCTAAAAGAAACCCTATAGACGATACATTAACCCCTAGGTCACCAATCTTTAAGTTTCCCTAGGGCTCATTCATTTAACACTTATTGAAAAATTCATTAGTTAACTAGATAAGGCTTAATTTATTTTTTAAATCATATATCATGCTCATTCATGGTGTGATCCTCCTAAATAACCATTATGTCGATCATTTTAACTTTCGTAAAGATTAGGGTAGCACTATGGCTACCCAGGTAACATTTTTTAATTTTTTCACTTCAAAGAGCACTTCTATACAAAATACAACTCATTTTACCTCATTCTAGGCCCTTCTTACCCTCTAACAAACATCAATATATCTCAATCAATCATATCAAACACATAAGGCAATAGGCCCATAGTTATTAAAACTCATATTTCAAGCTATTTAAACAAACCACTAATTAAATACAACACTTTAGTTCCTTATGTACATACAGACTTATATAGACGAAGGTAGCTTTTAAGCTAACTAACCCATACCTATAGTATTTATAAGATTGCCACTAACAAAAAAAATCCATTTATCATTTACCAATTACACTATTAAATTGCACAATATATGAGGTCGGTCTACTTATCCTTGCTACCTGCACACCATATCATGGGTACATTAAGAATAAAACTCAATGGTGAATTTAATACATTTAAGATGTGCCACATACAATGAATGATATGACAAGGAAAAAAATAATGTCATTATACTATGTCAAGTGAATCATGTGATTTATGTAGTCTATGTCATATGCTACATGATTATTATATTGCCATTGTAAGCCTTTTTTGTAATACTATTATCCTATTTATCATAACCTATTTGTACCCCCTTTTTCATCCTTGAATTAAATTTAAGTGCCATTGGGTTTCATTTATTTAATGTCTTAACCGAAGTTATCATTAATTATTTTAGATTTGTATCTTACTAGACTTTATTTCGATTTCATAGGCCCAACTAGATAGGCTACTCCTAAGACACTAGACCAAGAGGGAACAAAAACTGTGCAGGGGCCTATATTTTAAGCCAATATCACTATAATGGCTTAGTTTGATAGTAGGGATCAATTCACAGGACCCTCCTAAGTTAGAAAGCAGAGAATAGGGATCAGTCTATAGAACTCTCAAATCTAGTGAACATACATTATCATATCAAAGTAATCACAATTTGGTCTGCCCTATAAACTAGTGTAGTGGCCCCTTAGTGGACCCTAACTACTGCACCGGCCCTAATCTTATACTTAGATATTAGTCTCAATATTATGGTCTACCCCATAGACTTCTCTACCCCACAGACTAGTGCAATGGCCCCTCTAAGGACCCTGACCGCTGCACTAGCTTGGTCTGATAAACAAACAGTTTAGCAGCTGCTAATCCCTAAGTTGACTAGTCAACACATCTAATGGGTATCTAACTAATGGACCATCTGACATTATTTTATGTTTATATACTTATTGACCCTTGTCTTATAATATTTAAGATCAAATAATAAATAGTTATTAATTTATTGGAGCAGTCAAAATTTACCTTAGTTATGGGTCATTTTATGTCCTACCAGACAGTTACGGGTCCATTCTTCTTAGTCCTTTTTAGTCCATTTCTCAGGTATAGTTAAATCCTCTATGAATCCAATTTTTTTAATGCTCTAAGTCTAGTTAGGTTTAGGTTTAACATTAATTTTAATGTACATGTCATTAACCAAATTTCCATAGACAATTATAGGTTGTTTTACTTATTTCTGTACACTATTATATGTTCAAAATAGGTTTTTCCTAAGGTATTTTCTCGTCCCAATCTCATGCATTATTTTATAAGATTTTAAAGTCATAAGCCATGTTCTTTTACACCACTAAAAAGATATTGTAAGTGAGTCCAATTTCTATTTAAAATAAATACACAAAATGCTCAAATAATGATTGCATTTCATTGCCATTTCAAGCTCTAATTCAGGCCATTTTGACCACTTAAATTCAAGCCTACTCTAAGTCAAGATCGAGCTTAATGTTACAAAACTTTTCTTGCCATTATCCATACATTTCTTGCCATATTTTTCACATGATTATACATATTGAATGTTAAGTTCACATTACCCCTTATATGTTTATTAATCCATATTATAACTACACACAAGTCATGCCATTTTTTAGTACACCATACCTAACTTACCTTACATATCCCTTATGACCAAGCCTTGAAATTGGTCATATTCATGCTTTTATTAATGTCCATTCATAAACACCATAGTATATCATAAGCACACATGTGTATATCCATAACACATACCACGAAAAGCAAGGCACCTCACAGCCATAGCTATTTAGTAGCTTTATGCATGTATTTCTTCATTAATTATCACATATGCATACCTCGCATGATTGTCCTAGTTTCTATATGGTCAAACATGCTTTAGGTTATGCTTCACGTACCATTACTCACCTTTAGAGGTCTCAGTTCCTATATGTTTCTTCCTGCACATACATTATTTTGTTAAGTTAACCCTATATCTATGCTCATTCATCCATTTTTATAAGGTACACACTTACACTAATTCAATCAATATACAAGCCAAACTCATCTAATGTAACACATACCTCAAATAAATTAAATTCACTTAGCTCTTAAAGTTCCAATAGCCCTTCCTTATTGCTGCCCCCAAGACGTAGTTGTGAAATTCCTATTCTCCTTGAATTTTCTTACCACACATTACTCTTAAAAGTTTAACATAGAGGTCATATATGGCCCCAATTAAAATTCTAACATTATGATCAACCTAAGGGGAGGAGGAATTACTAGAAACTAAATTAAAGGATGAGAAAAACTGACTTAGTCTGAGAAGTTTGTCTCATGCCACCTTGAAAGCAACTTAGCTTTAATTTATTTTCTTCAACACTTAGGAAGAGCAAAGGCTGCCAAATGCTTTATATCTCAATTCTTGTACATTTAATAGGATTTTTAGAGAGAATTTAGTGAAGAAAGGTGGATGAAAGTAGTCCCAAAAATTAAATAGCTAGCTAGAACTAATATGGGTAATAATGTGGAAAGAAAGAGAAAAGAACATGGAGATGGGTGGTAAGGGCCTAGTGGTAATTGAGTGGGGCTAGCTAGCCCACCTGTCTAGGGCAACAATTGGTAGTGCTAGGGTGCATCAAGTCTAGGTACATAATACTTGAGTGCCCCAAACCTTAATTTTTTAGGAATTTGAGATGAAATTTTAGAGAATTTTTAAAAATAAATTGAATGTCAAAAAATTTTCCCATTTATTCCTAAAATCATCCATTAGGCCTAATTACAGTCTTATAACATTTTGCAACAAAATTCCTTTAGGAAGTAGGTGAACTAAATTTTTGGGAATATTAATTTTCTGTAGAATTTTGATGAATTTTAAAAATTCACTCAAACCTCCAAAAATCATTGCATTAGTTTTAAAAATCCTCAAATACCCTTATTTAGGGGCACACAAAATTTCACGGCCAAAATTCCTTCAACAGATAGGCTAGCAAAATTCTTAAAATATCTCGATTTTGTTGAAAATTCTTAAAAATCTTGGAACGACCTCAAAAAAATTTAAATTCCTTCTCCATTAGCCTAATTACAATTTTTAACCTTTAAGGTATGGTATTTTTAGGTCTATCTAGGTACATCTCGGGTCACTCCTAGCCCAACTACATTTGAGCCTATGGCCCACTAGATTACGACATAAATAGTTTATTAGTTCTACTAAATCTTTAAATTAAGTCTTTTTCATCATTTTATGCCCCCTTAAAGCTTCTTGACCAATACCTCCTACCTCGAGCCTTTTGAAGGTGATCCGACACTGTGATAACACTTTTTGGCCTCAATGGTATTGTTTATAAAGCCTTAACTTACAGTTGTTACATACTTGCTGAATGCTTATGCAAATTCACCCTAATCTTTCTTAACCCTTTTTTTTTTATTAATAATACCAATCCAAGGCTTTTGCTATAAAGGACATTCTGAATAGGCTCATGATCTAATATTTGGACAAGCTAATTTACCACATAGTGACTGCATATTACTTTAGATAGGTTCTTGGGTCAGTAATTCAATGAAATTTGACAAAATCAAGCATTTTAAATTTATAGGGCATAGTGCGGTCTAGCCTTAGGTTGATATTATCTAAATCAATGTCTTTTCCCCAAGTAATGAGTCTACTTTTGGTTTCCATCTTTCTCATTCTTCTTGATTTTGTCATCTTTAACTTGTTTAAGTAGAGGAACTTTGTTGTAAAACTTGATGACTAGAGGGATGTCATCATCTGAAACCTAATCATCATTGTCATCTAACATATCCTTTCCTTTATGGGTTGTAGAAGTTTTGCCTACTTCGTTCAAAATGTGTGTACTAGATAGGGCATTGGTGTTGGCTGCCATTATCCTCTTTTCCATCTCACCCATGGCCTCTATTAACATAGGTTTTGCGACAAACTCATTAGAAGACATAGTTCTTCCCTTTGGTTGGACTGTAGTGGATTGATAGTTCTGCTGAGGCATTTGCCTACTCTCTTCCATTAGGCGGTGGATGAGGTATTAATAATGTCTATCAAAATAAAAAGGTTAGAAATGATGCATGACCAATATTAACAATACAGGGTTTAAATAATGTATGGTATGCATGTACATGATACGTCAAGGAAAAACACATGCAAGAGACCTTCCAACCTTATCTCTCTTATACACATGGTCAACCATTTCTTTCCTAAGTGGGATTGCCTAAACATCATTGGGGAATGTATAAGTTTGATTATGGATATAATTAGGCCCAAGAAATCTCTCAAATTTAAAGTGCATGCAAATATGATGGCATATTGTTTTTTATGAAATTAGGCTAGGCCTATTCCAGATAAAAAGCACAATGGGCTTGGCCTCACTTTAAATAAGGTTAAATGTAATAAGCTTATACAATAATCAAAATGTAATCGCATTATTTAGTTCTATCCCTACATTGCTAGGTCCGTGCAAATTCGTACAAAACCAAATAAACAAATAAAAAACAAATTATTTTGTCCTATCTCTATGTCACCAAGTCTGTGCAAAGTCATTAAGGCTCCAGTTTATGTCCATACAGATGATGATGTACCATGGCTAATATGTTCATCCAGACCTCTTACCTATTGAGAACTATCACACTTATACAACTCAAGGAGAAAGGTTAGTACCACAAAAAATTGTCTCTAAGGGCTTAATAACAACATAAAACAAAATGGTAACAACATATATAATAAAAATATTAATAATCATGATGCATACCTAAATGTTGATTATAACTAAAAGAATATTGAATTGACCATGAAAAGGAAAAATGAGGATAAACACATATATCTATAAAGACTGGAATTTAGAACATATGTTCATGTGGACTACACTCCTAATGAAAAGGAGCTCATGCAGACCATAAAATAGAATAAACATGCATAAGATACTTATATCCATATAGACTATGCTCCTCATCAATAGGAGTCTTTATGGACTATGCATTATTTTTAGAATATCAACAATATTTATATTAAGGAATAGAATAGCCATACAACATGGTAACAATATGTAAGCATGTTAACTTGGTAAGCATGATATATTAAAACATAATGCACAAAAGAAATGAAAAATTGTTATCGAACAATAGTTTACATGGATGTTAGATTAAACACATAACAATATATTAAGTCCATACAAACCTTATCTTGTGTTAAGATAAGTTCATGTAATTAAAGTGTCAATTAAATAATAATGACACTATCTTAATAGGCAATATGATTGAATTAATTCAAAATAACAACCTACTCCTATAATCGATCTAGGGATTACATAGAATTGCCTCATGAATGATTAATCATAGGAGATTATTATTTTACAAAATTAATACATTAATATAGATTACACCAGTAAACAATATAAGCCTCAGATCTTACCTTGTAAATAAGCTTTAAGCAATAATGTAATTGTTGGGTTTAAAAAAAAAGATTTTTTTGAGTAGGGGATAAGGACTAGAAGATCTATCCTACTTTAGAGTCCACACCTGGACTCCCAGAATACTAGGTTTGCCTTTACTATTCACCTCCCTTTTCTCATACCTAAGAGAGGGCATTTATAGGCTTGGGGGATGACTCTCCTGTTTAGAAGAGGTAGAGTCATTGTTAGATTAGGAATTAGAGTTTGAATATAAAGTTCACACTTTTAGAAGATTTTTGTCGGCAAGTCCATATAGACTATGGGTGATGAAGTCCATGTGGACTTAGACTTTGTGTCCAATATAGCAATTCATATGACTTAGGCCTCGTATTAGTCTAAGCCTACATAGTCCATGTAGATATGGGCTTTGGTTACTTCGGGTGGATCATAGACCATGGGTTAAGTTAGGCCTCTGTTGGTTAGTGCGAACCTCATAGTTTCATGTTTTGGTGGACTTGTACTAAGGTGGTCTATACGGACCTAGTTTCTAAGTTGTTAGCTTTATTGCTTGAGCTTATCTCTAGTTATCATCATTGGCCTAAAAGGTAAGGCATCTACAAAATACAAATATGGTAATGAGGCAAGTTGGCTAAGTTAAGTGCAATATATATATTTATAAATACGTATGTATGGCCATGAATGTGCATATGTGCATAAGTATACTTTTATGATGATGAAAGTTGACAAAGATGTTTTTAAAGTATGAGTTATGATATGGCATTCGCCATGATTATAGCTAAATGGCCTATGGCATGTAGTTATATGTATGTTGCATATTAAGTATGGCATGAATAATACATGATCAATGTAACACCCCTTACCCATTTACGAACAAAACAAGCAAAGCATGCTACTTCCCCTGAGGTCACCCATCCTTTGATTTCCCCAAGAGCTTTCCGTTTAACTTTTACTTAGGTTTTTTCTCCTCAGTCTAGAAAGATTATCTTATAGATTCGATGATCTGAGGTAAACCTATCAGGCATATGGCATTCACATGCCTGAACTAACAGTTGAATATTAGCCCTAGGCTGCTATTACTATGAAGAACTCGTTTCTCACTAGTATAGCTTACTGTGCTAGCTAACTTAGCATCATAATGCCCAATTACCCATAATAACATGTACGAGTGCCTCTAACTACCAAACCTCATAATCTAAGCAAAGATGATCATACCTAGATAGCCATTGGTTGCACTGCTGATTTTCTGCATCGTATCATTCCAAGAGTATCTCCTACACATCGAACACCCGATACGTTGAGTATACACTCAATAGTAAATTTAACCAAACATACCACGTACTTTATCACATGCAAGCACACAATGTCAATTACTAGTTTTTGTTACTTATTAAGTCCAGTCCCTCTACTAAAGCTTCTAGTAACTATTCATTACTTGACTTACATTACCTTAACTAGACACTTAACTTAAAGTTACAGTTGCCATTTCACTCTTATTCATCTTCTCAGTACCATTTAGCTATGAACCATACCCATATTCCATCATTCTAGCTACACCAAACCTTACCTAAGTTACCTAACTTATATAGTTCACCGTCCCTTCTTTCTATTCCCTAATCAATATCCTTCATTTAGATTTAACCATTATGTTTACATATATAAGGTACCATGTATTTCATCCATTTTAGGTCACTTCTCTCATAATTTATTTAATTTCTCTCTTTATAGATTATCTTTTATTCTTAAGGTATTTACTCATAAGTTATCTTAGTCCCAATAGTAATCTTTTCTATATTCCTTCTTAATATTCTTACAGTTTATTCTCTATCTTTAACTTATCTAATTATACTCTTACAGTTTAGGAAGAACTCACAACCACTAAATAATAGGAATCACAATGTTTAGTGGCCCCCATTTTGGACCTTAGCTACTGCACCAACCTAGTCTGAGAATTAGATAAAAGACAAACCTATATAGTGGCCCATATTATAGACCTCAGTGTTTGTACACACCTTTCACTTGATAGCAGGGATCAATTCCAAAAAACCTCATAATACTAGAAGGGGATAGTAGGGATCAGCCTTGTGGGACCTCCCAATATCCCAATACAATCAACAACAACATACAATCTAGTGGATAGTAAGGATCAGTCCTATGGGACCTCTCAATATCTATAAATGGGTAATAGGGATCAGCCATAAGCCTCTTAGAACCCAAAGTGCACATGCTCAAGCAATACTCGATGGTTGCACCGACCATACATAGGCTAAAGTTCATATAAATTCAGCCTCTAGCAGTTGCTAATCCCTAATTGACCAATCAACCTATTTAATGCATCAGCAACTATCAAACCCAAAATTTCCCTTTTCATTGTCTTTTAAGGCCATTAAATTCATAATTCAATTTCCAAAGAAAAATGTCCCATTCTTCATGGTCATTCTTAGTTCACTTATTTGTCAAATTCCATTACTCTCTTGTTAATTTCATCAAGTTACTTTATAA
>CANXYI010108318.1:0-12949 GCA_948208565.1 Hura crepitans
TGTTGAGTTTAAGCCTATATAAAAAATATTATTATATTAGTAATATTATCAGTTAGCGACGATAGTATTCATGAAAGTTGTATGCTTTGACTCTTTATGTGTTGTTGTGTACAGGTTTGGCGGGTTGCTAATGGAAGATTAGAGGAAGGAGAGAACTTTCGTTGGTGGGGTTCATGGCGACCAGCAATTTTTGAGAGAGAGAGCGAGAGTGACGATAAGAAATCCAATCCAATGGATTTGGTTTGTCCACGTGTGGCTATAATGTTGATAATAAATAAATACAAATAATAAAAAAATTCCTCCCCTGCAAGTAATTGCCATGCCCGTTAGTTAATCATTTCTGCCAATCTACTAACCAATGTTTAATCATATTTTTGAAAAACAGGAACTTGGGAAGTGCAATAAGCATTGAAAGAAGACTCTAGCTTCATCTCAATTTGAGTGCAAAATTTGTAGGTTTAAGAATATCTACTACTACGAAAAATAAAAAGTACAGCCAATCAGAAGCAGAAACATTTACTTGTATAAATTTAATCCTTTATCCATTTATTATCTCAGATTTCAAGTACCAGAAAAAAAAAAAAAAAACAGCTACCATAGTAGAGTTTTACAAAGATTAAAACTTTTAGCTCCCAATAAAAGGAGGCTGCATGTGATAGTAAATTTCTCTCGCAGGCATTCTATTGCTCTCAACCTGAAAGGGATGCTTACACACCCATTATGCTGCAGAGGGTGATTGCATGCAATACATACCCAAAATTATTGTTCATTCATCGCAAGGGAACACCAAAGTAAACAATTTAGAGCGTAAAATCTGCCAGCAACAGCATTTGGTTTGATAAATGCACGCACAGTTGCAGCCCGTAGGAGCATTCAGCAGCTAAATGCATGTCAGGTCTTCCATGTTCACCTTTCAATAACACGCCGACTGTTTCTAAACTCACCGAAGTCCCTGTCTGAGCCAATATCACGGTCACGGGACCTTCCATGTGCTTGATTTTGAAATCCACCCCTCCCAAATTTGCCCCCTCCAGTATTCGCTCTCCATCCAGACTGATCATTTCCTAGAAATCTTCCATTTTTATCACGTGATCTCTTAGACGGTCTATCAAAATCATTGTTCCAGGAGTTCCTTCTTTCACCCATTCTACCCTTGGATCTTCTTTCAGCATTTCGTCCAAAGTCATTATCACCACGTCGTCTGAAATTGTCACGTCTTCCAACTTCCATTTTGTTCCTTCCGTACCTGTTTCCCCTAGAAGATGGCATGTCATTCTTGTAATCTGAACCAGAGAAGGAATAAGAACTTCTCTGGTAGTTCACTCTGCCTGAAATCTGTTTATTTCTCCTCCTGCTGGAGCCAAAATCATCATCTGCATCAGAGTCAAGCTCCACTTCTTCATCTGACCCAAAACTTAACCCCTTTGATTGACCCATTTGGCGTCTGCCTCCATTTCTATGCCTGGCATCAGCAACATGACTAGATTTCCATTTGGGGTGCACTGAAAGATCATCATCAGAGTCAATGTCCAGTTCATCATCCTCAGAGCCAGAGAAAGCAGCATTTTTATGCATAGATTTAGATGGCTTTGTGTAAGATGCACGGCTTTTCCCTGGATCACCATGCAAATTATAATCACTATCTTCACTGCCTTCCCATTCAGAGATCTCTCGTCGAGAAAATTTGTTTTCAGAAGCCTTCCATTCTTGGTTATCATTTTTAGTATCTAGCTCATAACTGTCAACATCATCATCTTCATCATCAAAATCATCAAACCCTATTCTAGGTCTATGACTACTAGGTCCAGAATATTCTCTTTCATGGACCCTTGGACTTCTGCTGGCTCTGTTAAGGCCATCATCAAGCCCTCTAAAATTTCCTCTCTGGTCTTGAGTGCCTAAAGGAGAGTCCTGATCCATTGCTGCAGGATCTGCATACTCAAAAGCAGCAACATCTGCCCCATCCGATTCATCATCATCGAAATCAAAGTTCCAGGCATTAGAAACTTCTGGACGAGTCGGCATCTTCTCCAACCCTGTTTTGTGGATGTGCTGTCTCTCTTCCATTTTATTTTCAATGAATTCATCAGGTGGCCGCTTGCAGTCACAATGGAAACATACCATATTTCTCCTATAGTTTAAGAAGTTGCACCTGCCATACCACAGAATAGAGAAGGCAAAATGTTAGGCCACCAGAACAACTTTTCCATAAAACTGCAGGACATGCTTATGTTTCATCTGGAAACAGAGACTTGAGACAAGGAAATGTCAGTTTTTATACTGCATCATTTTATTTTGATTAAATACAATCATGAATGCAGATTCAACTTATTTAAAGCAGGATTTTAAAGATACAATCTCAACTTCACCTCCAATAGATTACGTCCACATCCACCCCTGAAAGCTCTAATGAACAAATGCCACATTAAACTTTATTAGATCATTCAAACAGTAAATCAAGTCCATATTTCCCTGCTTGAAATCCTTGCATTCAAATTCACGAATTCTACTTACTTCATAATGCTTTCTAAAATAGATGATATACAACAACAAAAAATCTTCAAACAATAAAAATGGCAGAGGATACACCAATTATTTGATATCGAAAACTTACTCTGGGCATTCCCATTCTCCTGGAAGCAACTGCCTCTTAGGCCGCTTGGCATCACATTGTAAGCACACTGTATTCTTGGCGAAATTCATGAAGTCACACCTGAGAGATATATCCATTTTTCTCAGATAACATACCATCTTCATGGACTAACGGTAGAAAAACAAAATAAGCACAAGCTGATATGGAACACATTTAGAAAGTTCAGGATAAAAATTGTACTTAAAAACTGCTGGGTGAAGGCCTTTGTGTACTGAGATATTACATAGATTCATAAGAAATGACAACACAAAGTTTTTCTTGACAATGATTCCAAAGGAAAATAGAATATTATTAAGAAATCCAGTAGGTGGAATGATCAACAATGATATTTTTCCAATTGAAAACCATAAGCAACTTTAGCAAACTTAGCACCATCAACAAAAGCTCAACTAGCATAAGCAAAACCATAATGGATTACATACTTGGGACAGAGCCAATCCCCTTTTTTCATCTCAACATCATCACGTCCAACTCGTCTCTTTGGAGGAGGTGGAGGTTGCTTCACTTTTGGTGGGGGCTTTTTAATAACTGGAGGAGGAAGATTAGGATCTATTGGGACTGAACTCAGCTTCACAACCTCATGAAGTAATTTACGCACAACAGTTCTGAGGGATTTTTCTTTTAGAATAGACTTGTTGACTACTGATCCATTAATAGGATCAAAACCATAAGCTAGCAAAACCCGCATAACATCGATTGTCCGTGCCTCATCCTCCTTATTGGTTAGCAGATATGCTTTTTCACAAGAATTTCTCAAATTGCACTTGCTACAAACCTGAAATATATATAAGAAATCACTTAAAGATTGCCAGTGACAATCAACTACAAGGATAAATTCAAAACTTCCCCAACTTCTCACCCCCATTTAATTTAAAAACTTAATTGAAATTTCATTACAATATCCTTAACATATTTTATTTATTGCAATTACAATTCATGTGTAAACCACTTTGTTAGTAAATTGTTAAAGACTAATGAAATATCCATCCGCAATTCATTATCGGTTGAAATATTAATTAAAAATCAAATAAAATTTGGGTGTGATGAATGTTTCTATAAATAAAATATATACAGGTAATTTTGGAATATATAGTATACTCTATTTTTGTATTTTTATTTATTTTTCCTTTTAAATATTAATACTTTTTTAATTAAAAAAATCAGCAAACACTGACCACATGGAGAGTATGTTAATAACTTAACTGTCTAACCCTCAATCATAATATTAGTGCAATTGCAAATACAAGTCTAAATCACAAAGTACTTTGTTCTGTCCATTTAAATCCACTAAAGTAAAGTCAGGCAGAAAGAAATCAGCAGAACACATGAAAGTAAAGGCCAAAAGTGAGAGAGAGAGAGAGAGAGAGAGAGAGAGGAGAAAAGAAAAAAGTCACATATTTAAACAGGAAAGGAAAAGAAAAAGAAACAATCAGGAATGCCATTAATCTAATTAAGTTGCACATTTTAGAAACAACATTTATAGCATAGTGTTCTCATCCACAACTAAGGTTAACAAATTCAGTCCTCTAGCAATTAAATGACATTAAAAATTTAATTTGAAACATCAACAACAACTAAGCCTTAATCCCATACTAGATGAGGTCAGCTATATGAATTCTCTGTCTGCATGTCCCTCTGTCCAAGGCAAGATTTGCCTCAAACTGATACATCAGTTTTAATGTATGTCTAGGGGAGCAACAAGAAAGTAACACTTACATCACCTTCATCAAGATGGACATGCTTCCTTAAAAGCTTTGCTGAGAAAGCAACCTTCTTGTCTGCACTTGGGCATCCATAGCCGACCAAAATTTGGATATCCTGCCTTGACAATGACCTGAAATCAATTTCTGTCTCATCAAATGTCAAGCCTAGCAATGGTGTTTAAAGAATAGAAAACTGGTATGCACTTTGAAAACATTTAGACCGGTGTAACATTACGTTTATAAGATAAAACCAAGAACTAACAAATTCTTAACTAAACTCATTAAAGGTGTGAATGAAACCAGGGTTGCATTTCGCAATGCATTGCCTTTAGGTTACAATGTTGTTTCTGTAGCTCACAGAACCAACTGCAACCCTTTATTTTTCTCGAATTTTGATGAAAAAGAAAATACGAGTCTCCACCCCTCAAAAGCCCCAGAAGGAAAAAACAAGCCTCCATGGGTAAAACAATACAAAATTTAAGTACAATCAAGGCACCCTCAAACCAAAACAGTGTCTATTTTGCAAGCAGCATAAGAAATTGAAGGTGAAAAAAAAAATGAAAGCAAGCAACAAAGCTGCATTGAACAAAATTCTACTCAATTGTCTTATCCAACCAAATTACGCAAAATATCTACTTAGTAGCTATATCGTAGACATTCCTCCATTTCATAATCTACGCCCATAAAACCGTCACAAAAAAATAAATAAATAAACCGCTAACCTGAGGATATCGAATCGGTCTTTGCCAAAATTTATGCAAGCAGTCTGTACAGTCTTAAAATCCTTAAAATCAATTCCAACTTCATCATCGTTACCAATCCCACGTGCATCGAACTCCAAATCCTGAACCAGTTTATCCTCATCTATCCTCCTCTGATCAAAGTAATTCTGCTGCACCAATCTTTGTATCAGTTCTATCCATTCAGGCCATGGGTGCACCACCTCCACATCCTTCTCCTTTTTCTCCTTCAGCTCCAAAGAATTAGACTGGGCTAAATTAAGACGAGAATCACCGTTCTCTGTAAACCCAGATTCTAAAGCCTCATTCTTTGAGCTCAAAATTTCTGGATTCCTTTCGGTAACAGTGTCTGGTCTCTGTTGCTGGTGCTGCAGAGCGTTTTTTGATTCCCGCCAAGCGCGAATTCGTTGGAGGGTTTCATCTTTCTGGGAACGTTCACGTTCGATAGCATCAATTTGCTCGAAGACAAAACTCATGCGAGCAGAGAGAGAGGAGGGTTTTGGTGGGTCTGGTAAAGAGGAGGTGGAGTAGGGTTTAAGAGTGAGGCTCCGAGAGTGGTGGAGAAGGAGAAAGATTGAGGCTTTAGGGTTTTGGAAGGTTTGGGTGAGGCGCCTGGAGAGAAGGATAGAAAAGGCGGTCAGCGCCATTTTTGACAGGGAAATAGCTAGGGCTAAAGCTAAGCAAACTCCCGCATTAACATAGAACTGGGAAGAAAAGCTTGTTAAACCATTGCGTTTGTTTGGTTGCCGAGAAAGTAAGGGGAGATAAAGATTTAAAATTGGGCTCTGTTAACATTTAACATCGGGCCTCCCACGTAAAATTTGATTTTTAAGGCCACAATGGGGCACGAGCTCAGCCCTCCTCTCTGGTTTTGCATAGGCGTTAGCCGTCCAATTTTTTTTTTAAAAAAAAAGAAAAAAAATCTGATAGGCCTTAAATTTTAATTTTTAGCTCAATTCAACCCATTGATTCTTTAAACGTTAAAATCTTTGAAAATTTTATCATAATTCCAAAAGAGCCCATCATTAGAAAGGAAAAATTTTCAGGTAATTTGATCTTAAATGAATTGCGGTATGCAAAATTGACTTGCAAATAAATAACACTCCAACAATTTGATTGTGAAATAAAAATCTATGAAGTTATATGATCCTTCTTGCACCATACCCTTTGATGGAAAAGATGAAAATGAGAGGCCGAAAAAGTGAGCATTAAGTCAAGTCTCTGCGAATTGCGAATGCTCGTATCACTCGCCAATATTCCTCATTTTCCTTCATGGCGGCTTTAGCTGTCTCTTCTTCATACAGAGAATACACAAAAATTAGAAAAGGCTTACGCCACCATTACTGTCCATGAATGCAAATCGCAGCTGCAAACATTTTTATAGCTTATATTCACAGGATAATACAACAGTTAACATTCTGCTACTTGATTACTAAATCAAGCTATAAATTATACAAACTGCACAAACAGGGTTTAGGTGTTACAACAGTTAATGTTTTGCTACTTGATGAGTAAATCAAGCTATAAATTAAACAAACTATAGAAAGAGGGTTTGGATGAGCAAAAGATTTTACCGATTAAATACATATGGAAACTTCAAATTCAGGAAAAAGATGCACAAGAAGCGCATAATTAAAACCACTCAACCATGCATTTTGGATGTAAACCTTTATCTACAGCTACATATGAAAGACTCTGTAGTTCCTTCTGTACTTTACGCCTCTGATAGAACACCGAGCAAGCAAGTGAATTGCACTTCACCCCACTCTCTAGAAGCCAGTCCCCACCTCCGCAATGCCGACATATCTACAAGTGTATTGAGACTTGATTATTCTAATGTTAAAAGAATTGATGAATGACATCATGAAAATACCAACATGTAATCTGAAAGTTTTTTAACTTTGCTTTTCTCCGTGGCAGAAACTCCAGGAGCCTAGTTTAAAACTAATCCTAATTCTATAAAAACAATTGAGATATCACCTAATATGAGAAGACATGCAACAATTGCAGCTACACTTGCATGGCACGTACAGTTACCAAACATCAAGAAATTAGCTATCCTTGGCCCATGAGAATCTAAAATAGTTCAATATTTAATGGTCATAATACTCACAGCAGCCAGATGTTGCATCCCCTTTTCCAATTTTGAAGTCCTTCCAATTAGAGCTGTAGCAGCAGCAGTTTCATTCTCTGAGCAATTCTTGCATATATGTGTTGATGAATGGACCAACTCACCGCAGAGCACACAGTGTTTTGAAAGATAGTAGAAATCAATTCTGGTTCTTTGAGGATTCAAACCATATGATGGGCGCTTAGCATAAGCATCCCTGCCTGGGCGGGGCATCTCTAGAAACCAGAGGTTTAAGTCAACATCAACAAGTCCAAATACCCTCTGCAATGCTGGGATTATCTGTTTAGTTATGTAATAATTATCATTTAATCTGTAAGGTGAATTAATAGCCAAAAGGTCCAATGGATCCACAACCATATCAACCAAACGGGCACCTGGCTCCCCATGGATCACAACATATGGTACTCGCTCTGCATAACGTGGTTCCGCCCTAGGATCTGCTCTCATTGCTTTAATAGCAACAATTGCTGCTGGTGGGAGCGATGAAGAAGTCCTTGTACTGTAAGTGCCCAAGCGCACCTCTTTTGCAAAAATGAAATCTTGAAGAGACACTCTACCAGAAACAATACGCATCCATTGGCGCTGCAAGTATCTTCTAATCTGCATACATAACATGGAAAAATTCATTTTGCAAACTAAATTTCATAAGAGAAACTTCAGAAGAACAGAGAGGGGGGGAAAAAAAGCCATTGTCAACACAACTCCTGCACATTTGGCAAATATAGAAGTGATTTAACATGAAAAACTTCAGGAAAACACAGATCAAGAAAACCCTTATCGACACAAGTCCTCAGTGTGGTTAAAGAGAAGATCACAACACGCAAATAACAAATTAATAGCTATGAAATGAATTCTCAGCTTAGACTTCGTAGTGCTGAATAAAGAAACAGGTTAAGTTTCTTATACATATCCTACCTCAGAGATGTCCTGACATTCAAAAAAGAGTCTCAACGACTTCTCCATCATTTTAGCTACAGCACCACAACTATCTCGGCGAACAGTCTCAATGCCTTTCGCATCAAAAACTGGTTCAGTCTGTTCAACAGTCTCATAGCTGTAACCAACATATCGTTTCTTAGTAAGGAGGAAACATGGGTGATAGACTTTCTCCATCTTCAGTGTAACTGGATCTGGATTCATGGCAGTTACAGCAGAAGCTATCTCATTCCCAATTTGAAAGGATTCTTTGACAGATCGTCCCTTGAGGAGTACGAACATGCTGCATGAAGCAAACCCATACATAAAGTAGATGATCAAAATAAAAGCATGTTAGATGAAAACTGAAACACGTGACCTTCAGGAGAAGTAGATCTCAATGACCAGTAACCCATGAAAACTAAAGGACACTACGTAAAATAAGAATATATCAGATGAAAACAAGAACATGACCTTCTTCAAAAGATGCAGATTCACTGACACTACCCTCTATATCGAAATGCACGCATGTGAGAACACATGCATCTGCCCATAAATGTGGAAGGAAAATTCCTAGTAAACTAAACTTTAGCTTTACAATCACCTACAGCGCTGGCAAATTTCTGTAGAAGAGGTTACACCTAAAATTAGTGAGTGGAAGTACAATACGAAAATCAACTTGAGTGATTTCAACAAGCTAACACAACAGATGACGCCAGAATTTGTGACAACAGGCAATCCTAAGTTAAAAACCTCCATATTTTATTCTCGCATGAACTTATTTGGATTAGCATCAAGAAGCAATCATCCCTACAATTGTAAGTAGGGTTGTATACCTGTCAGTATCACCATATATAACTTTAGCATTCCAACTATCGTTTGCATTTATCAAAGATACAGCTTTCTCCAGTGTGCTACGGCCACACTGAACAATACTATCAGCAAGCTCTGCACATGGCATGCGACCACTAAATCCAGCAGCGGTATAGCCATAGGTTACATTCGCTATAAGCTTCAAAGCAAGCTGTCTTGCATTAAATATCTGAAAGAACGTGAAAACTAACTAATTAGAAGATCAAAATCCATGTATAATCAACCAACAAAGTCAACAGTACAGTCATCGACACAGGCCCATTCATCTTAATTATAATGTATAACACCTTCGTGTTGGGGAGGAATCAATAACATGTTTATATTCAAATTGATTGGAATTTAGCTGCTTGTAGATTTGATCCCAGATGATAAAATCTGAAATATTAGTGAAGGTTACAGGTAAAACAATGGAAAACAAGCACAAATCATTGAATTGTCAAACTACAGAATTATTCCGGGCCAGACATACCCTGTGAAGAACTTGCTGAGTGGGGGTCAACTTTTTCATAGCTTTTTTCACCATTATTCTAGTTGACAGTATTTCCTCCAATAAACGAGGCAGTACACCTTTGCGCATCTGCAAATGCAAGAAAGTCATATAAATTTTGTTTCTTCTTCTATCACCACTATACATTTTATTTCTTTTTGAAAAAGGCACTAATCATGTAGAATTTTTAAGTCGGAAATAACAGCATTAAAGTAAAATATGAATACAGACTGCTAGCTCAAAAATATCAGAAATTAACTGTCAAAAACTTCACCCAGCAGCTGTAATTGATCAGAAAAATTATCTAAGTAGCAGGGCCGTCTAGCATAGCTAAATATAAGATGTTAGTCATGAGCATAAAAAATGTATTACAGTGGCACATGTATGAAGCAGATTATAAACCCCCACTTAGGTTTCCCATTTACAAGACAAGGCTTAGCAGAATTAACAAGAGCTCCTTTGAGATATGGTAACTCAACTTAGCACAAACCCAAGCATGGGAATACAGTAAAGAAAGCAAAAGGTGAATGGAAGGTTATGAGCAAATAATTGGTAGGAAATAGACAGAAATTCCCAGAGTAACAAGGGAGTGTTCTTATTATGCAGGCCATATTAACATTTGGTAACAGAAGCATTTTGATCTGCCTTCTCTTCCATTGAGTTTCACCAATAACTAAAAAGTTGTGTGTCCAGATAATGTTTGAAAGAATGCATGATCTGTGCGCGCAATATCCAGGTGAAGACATTTTATAGAAGAAAAATTTTAAAGAAATTAACTAAATGAATTACCTCTGGGGGTACATACATGACCCCATTTGGAGCAAGCAGAAATTTATCTTTCAGATCCCTTAAAACATGCAAATCTGGTGAAAATGAACAAACCCCCAGTACATTTTCCTTCCAACGTGCAACATTCCCAAGACACGTAGAAAAGCAAAGATTGTATGCAATTATCATCGATGGATAAAGAGACTGGAAATCCAAGACAACAACTGGATCGGCATAAAAACCAGATTCCGGCTCCATCACTAGAGGCAAACACTCCATAGCAGGTTGAGAAGCAACCTATATTAACAAAGAGTAGGGTCAATTTTCATATGATTGTATCACAAAACTCAAGTATGGAGAAAAATGAAAGAATGCAGGGAATCTAATGTTGAAAAAAAGAAAGAATAAGTGCATATCAATATGTGTTCTGAAACATAGCCCCAGGAAATTTATGGTTTGCATCCTCCAGTGATGCAAAATCTCATGAAGGAATCTCCAGGCTACATGGAATTATAATCATCTTCTCAAAAGGAAATATGAAATGCAGATACCAATCCAATATGACACCTTGTCAAAGTAAAATCTTTTTAAGGAAATACAAATATCGAACTAACAACACAATTTTGAAAATAGAAAGTCAAATAGGTGATCTATAACAAGATGAAAAATAGAAATGTAGAGAAATAGAAACATGCTAAAGCATTAGTTGAATCCACTTTACTAGAATATCCATGAATATATTTTCAGAAAAATGATAAGGAGTTGAAGCAAATATAATATTTCACCATGCAACATATCATAAAGAGAACTCTGTTCAATAAAGACCTGTTGATTCCCAGGAGAAATTGCAAGATAGTTCTGTGAATGTGCCAATCTGAGAAACATTGATTCAACACGATACTGAGAACCTCGTGAAAGAACAGAAAAGAAGTCAATGCCAAATACACGAGCAAGCTCTGATGTTCGGTTTATCTGCAAACTCATATCAGATCAGGATCAGCTGTCTAGAAAATAAAGAATAGGTCACAAAATGGATTATGAAGTCAGGCAAGAGTTTGCCGAAAATCGATATCCCGTATCACTTAAATATTGACACCGAGTATGAGGAAAGAGAGAAAGCGAACTACTCATCTATCCAATAAACATAGCCCATTAAACTTTTGGACACGATGAAAGAAGCTGATTTAACTAGTCTAATACATCTCTATTTACCACTTGTATCAGGTCATTTTATATTTTAGTAAAGTTCAATAAAGCACCTTGTGGCCTTTCTTTTTTGGTTGTCACTTACGAGCTATGTGCTTCATTCCACCATCCAGTGAACAAATACCTTTATAGAAGTCTGACGGTGTGGCCAGCCATTCTTTATTATATAGAGCCATGTGAATAAAATAAGCTACTTTTAAATCATCTAACAAATTGAATATAACAACAAAAATGTAGAAACGAAAATAAACTACAACCATAATCGCAAAATTTTCACTTCCTATCAGCTAAATTTCAAAACTGCCTCTGGCAAACTGTGGCAGCCATCCACCTCTTATAAGACTCCTGCAAGCAACACTTACAAGGCTCTAAAACTCCATGCATGTCGGAGGATGAAGGTCAGCTGATTGTTGAAGCACACAGTGCATGAGAAGCAGCCAAATTTAGTATTTCAAAATCTAACATAGTGATAAAAAAGGGCAAATGAACCAAATAGAGCTCTGACATAGTAAGACCAAGCTCCATACATCAGCAGCATACCCATTATAATATACTCTCTGTGTGTCCGGCTGGAAGCACACAGTGCTTGCAACAAGAAGTTCCTGCTGAAGAATTTCAAACCTAAGTAAGACACATTGCTAGCACCAAGATCAGCAGTCTTCATTTTTATTCTATTTTCTGCCATCAAATTTCTGCCACCAAGTATGACACATAACATCCTAATGAATGGTTTTTCAGACATCTGAATGGCTGAGGTCATCAAGAATTAATTTGGCCACCTTAGAATTTCAGATTTAGAGAATTAGAACCAAGGAGGAACACTTAGCAATAGGGAATTCATGTTTTGGATTCAGTCAGTTTAAATTTTATACTTCATTCTTTCCTTACTATCATGATGATCAAACATGCGTTGAAACTATTGTCATGCTTCATAACAAAGAACTAATAATATAATGAAGCACCTAGTACTCAAGTGACAGACATAAAACGAGAGAAAAACTGCTTATCAATTGTCAAAGTGCAAAACGACAAGATACTCTATGCAGTTTTAACTTTTTTTTAGAAGAAAGGCCAATAAACCCAAAAATAAACACATAAAATAATGTTGAAAAGCTAATGCCTTACCAGATCAAGTTGATTGATTATCTCAAGATCCAATTTCGCTCTCCGTATGATGTACTCAATGCATCTATACCTTGCTCGTCCAGAACCACTTGAGAACCATTTTGTCAATACCCTATGAGGAATTGATGGAACTTTTTGTCTCAAGACAGCTTCACCAATAGCTTCAAGTGTATACATGTTAAGCTTAACTTCAGCACGCATAAGTCTCCATATGTTAAGTACAATTCTACCACCAACATGGACACCACTGGCATGAGTTCGGCCCCATTCATCCTCAATTACTGCTTGCTCAACCGAAACGGAATCAGAAGCGGATGATTCGTGAAGCATAGCCTCAAGTACTCCCTT
>CANXYI010108381.1:0-12208 GCA_948208565.1 Hura crepitans
AAATATATAAAATTCATTTTTGAAATAAAAAAAAAAGAAATGGTTGCCTTCAATTAATAGAATAAAAGCAAATATATATTTATCAATAGTTAATAAGAAAAGAATAATCACAAATTTGATCCTAATATTTGGTTGATAACAATTAGAACTCTAATTTTTAAAATAATATTTATAACTTTAAATTATCATCTCACACTAATTTGAATTATTCATCTATTTTTTTTATTAAAAATCAAATAATTTGATTAAGTGGCGGCCATAAAAACTTTTCAAATGTTGAAAGCTCTGAAAAAAGGCCATTATCAATTAAATATCAATATTTTAAAAGTAATTCATTGATATAACGATTATGGAAGACCCTCTAAAATTTGAAAGTCATAAAAAATGGATCTACCGAAGTATCCAGTATTTACAGGAAAAATAAAGGATTTTAATTGTTGTAAAATGATAGTTTCAATAAAATGATAGTTCACCATTTTAACTATTAAAAAATATTTAGGGTTTCAATGATTATTACTCCAAATATTGTAACTCTAAAAAAAACTGCAAGTGGATATACAAAAACAATTCAAAGGTACGATCCTATTTCAATTAAATTTCTAAAGTAAATTTTTTAATTAGATCCAAAATATTATTTATTATTTTTAAATTAAATTTTTGGTCCACTGACACATTAAAATTTGACAAAATGTATTTAATTAGATATTTAGGTAGGCCCTTTCAAGTTGACGTATTGTTCTACTTAATTATGGAATATATCGCACTTAAAATATGAATATTTTTTTTATGAACGGTTTGATTTGAAAACAACCTGAATATTGTGGATTAAAGTAATAAGAAAATTTATATTGAAATTTAATTTAAAAATAATTAATAATATTAGAAATTTAATTAAAAAAATTTCATGCCGAAGAAATTTAATTAAAAAAAAGCATCATACATTAGAATTTTATTTATAATTGTCTCTTTTAGTTAATCAATAGGCCATGTTCACACGAGCAGTAATTTTAAGATAGTTAACTTTAATTGAAAACTCATTTTTATAATTTCAAATATTAATTATAATTAAGCATGAAATATTATGATACTTAGAAATTTCAAAATTTTTATTGTTAGGTTATCGGCAGTAGTTATTTATCTAAGCCATCAAATATGTGAAGAAGTTATAATATGCATATGCGGTTGATAACAAAGAAGTAGCCAAGCCAAGCCAATCTGATGATACAATCGAAAGGTAGCTAAGCAATGATAAAATACAAAAAAAAAAAAAAAAAAAGCAAGTGACAACTCAACAAGATTCCTTATATACTAGAGATTTCCAGGGAAATCTTGATAGCTCCATATGATTCCAATAGTAATAGTTTTTTCTCACTAATTAAGTTATGAGTTAGTTGCACTCATGTAAAACATATTGTAGCAATAGAGTGATAACTCAGTAAGAGTTAGTTACTTTTGATCTATATAAAAGAGTGCATACATCATCTTTAATGAAATATGAAATAAAATTTCCTAGTAATCTTACTATTGTATCAGAGCTAGCTTGGTTTTGCTTCTTTATAATAGGACTTAGTTTGTTTCTCGAGAAATTAGTTTTTTTCATCATTAGAGGTATTTTTCTAATTTCTTTTCGCTAATTAGTTTCGTTTGTTGATCTTACTTGTCTTTTTTTGATAATTCATCAATTGAAATGGCAAGACTAGAAGAAAATCCTTCAAGTCCTTTTTACTTGCATGCAAATGAGAATCCCACTTTTGTGCCGATTTCTCTAGTTCTTAATGTAAACAATTACCATTTAAGGGTCAGATCAATGAGAATGGCCTTGCTCTCCAAAAGTAAGTTGTAATTCAAGGATGGTACTTTGAGGTAGATCCAAGCTTTACCGACTGGTAGAGATGCAGCGTGATAGTCTTATCGTGGTTCATCAATTTTGTGTTGCAAACGATTGGTCAAAGTGTGATTCGGTTGGATACAGATATAGAGATATAGATAGACCTTGGAGATCACTTCGCACAAGGGGATTCCCTTAGAATCTTGGATCTGCATCATGAAATTCACAATTTCTCTTAAGGAAATATGTTTGTTTCTTACTATTTTGCCGAGGTCAAAATTTTGTATAAACATAAGGGCAATTCCAAGTAATTTGGCATGAAATTATGGAGCGCTTACAAAAATAAGGGATTATTATCAATCCAATTATGTGATCAAGTTTCTCTGTGTACTTAATAATAATTTTTTTTTTGTGAGGTCCCAAATCTTATTGATATAGCCTTTGCCCTTTATTAATAAAGTGTTTTCTCTTGTCATTTAACAAGAAAGACACATTCAAGGGCCTAAGAGTAGTTTTAATGGTGATGATTAATCAACTGCCATGTTTGTGGCAAAAATAATCAAAGATCCAATAACCAACAAATTAAAAGAAAAGGAATGATGCAAATGTGAAAAAAACCTATGCATACTTACTATAATTACACATGCCACATTGTTGAAAAGTGTTATAAAAAACACAAGTATCCACCTAGAGTAAAACCTAAAGCAAGGGCAAACATTATATAAAGAGAGTAATCTTTTGGCTTGGCAAAAAAGAAATCACCACATGAAGAAGCATTTATGCTCACCAAAGCTCAGTACCAACAATTATTATCTCTAATTCAATTTGATTTTGGCCAAACTAGCATCTTAGCAATTACTATTTTGGATGACTCAAGCAAAGGTAAATATATTGGAATTTCTCTCTTTTTGCTCCTTAAATGGATTAAATCGATATCAGTTGATTATAGACACTAGAGCCATTGATCATATTGTTTGTTTATCAATTTTTTTTCATCTTATGTAAGAAAGTGATAGGACATTCTGTGTGTTTGCCAAATAATATTAAAGCCTTTGTTACTCATGTTGGCACGATAAATTTATCAAAAGAAATAATTCTAAAATATATGTTATTAGTTCCACAATTTTAGTATAATTTGACCTCAACCAGTGAGCTGACTAGAGATTCAAGTTGTTGCATAATCTTTGCTAATAGTGGTGCAACAATTTTGGGCCAAAACTATTGCAAGAAGATTGGTACAACTAAATTGGATGGTGGGTTGTATGTCTTTACCGATCCCATAATTCACGCTTCTCTATCAAAATTGTTTTCTGTACATTCCACAACTCATGATACATGGCGTAACAGAGTTCATCCATCTGTATGAAGGATGAAATTGTTTAGCAAATTAAATCTTGAAATTTTAATATTGGAAATAAAGCTTGTGATACATGTCACTTTGCAAAACAAAGAAAATTGCCCTTTTAGCTCAAAACTCAATATAGATAGTTATTTTGACTTAGTTTATATGCATAATATGGGACTTTTTACAAGATCCACCCTTAGTTATCAGTGCTTTCTTACTGCAGTAAATGACCATTCTATATTTTTAGGGTTGTACTTGATGAAAAGCAAATCAAAAGCTAGGATACTATTTCAATAGTTGTGTACCATGGTTACCATGGTTTCTATGCTATTTTATAAGAAAATCAAAAGTATTTGATTTAATAAGGTTTAAGAATTTAAAGTCCCTTGTTATTTTTTTAAAAATGGCATTTTGCATCATACTTCATGTGTAAAAACTCCACAACAAAACTTTATTATGGAAAGAAAGCATTAACACATGTTAAACTTGGCAAAAGCATTGATTTTTCAAAGTAATATGCCTTTTGTCTTATTGGAGAGTTGCAATTTATCATGTAGTTCACTTGATTAATAAACCCTTACTCCTCGTTTGAATAATGAAACTCTATTTCAAAGATTGTATGGAAAGGATCCAAATTTAAGTCAATTTAGGGTCTTTGGTTCCTTTTGTTTTGTAACCACAATTGAGTAAGGAAGACACATTTTTCACCAAGAGCTATTAAAGGAGTTCATACTAAATTTTAGAGTGGCACGAAAGGCTTTAAATTAAAGTGTTTGATCTTAAAACATGAAGAACACATGTTTCCAGACATGTGATATTTCATAAAGACATTTTTCCACTTAAATAGGATCATTTATAGTAGTGACTTTTGATTTCTTATTTCTTTTACCTATAACTAATAATAATGTAGGAACATAGTTGAATAAAGTTGATTCCATGTTAGTAGCAAATGAGCATAGTTGAATAAAGCTGATTCCATGTTAGTAGCAAATGAGAACACAAATCACTCAAATGCTGAAATTTTAAGAAGCAATCCAAACCGTGGGAGCAGTTTGCCTTTTATAACAATCCTATGTCATCATTAAGAAAATCAAATTGGGTTAGGAGGCCTCTAACTTATTTA
Source organism: Hura crepitans (assembly GCA_948208565.1). Taxonomy (NCBI): domain Eukaryota; kingdom Viridiplantae; phylum Streptophyta; class Magnoliopsida; order Malpighiales; family Euphorbiaceae; genus Hura; species Hura crepitans. Next base: position 4,297 of record CANXYI010108381.1, read on the forward strand.
AATTACTACTGGTACTGTATCACAAGACATTTTTCAACCCTTAATGTCAATCAAGTGTCTTTTCCTCACTTAATTGACAAAGTCTTTGTCTTATAGTGGATTTTCTCCATATTATGATGCTTTCTCTACAAGAATCTTGAGTGTGGTACCAAAATCTTATAATCAAGCTGCCAAGTGTCAAGCGTAGCAAAAAGCAATTCAAGTTGAATTGAAGGCTCTTTCTGATAATAATACCTAGGGAATTATACCTATACCACCATAAAAGAAAATAATAGGTTGTAAATGGATATACCATATCAAGTATAACATTGATGGAGGCATTCAAAGACACAATGCTAGACATGTATCCAAAGGTTATGCGCAATAAAAGGGTATAGATTACTGGATAAATTTACACCTATGGCAAAAATGAATACATGATAAACTCTGTTGGTGACAGTGTCTGCTAAAAATTGGCTATTGGAGCAGCTTGACATAAATAATGCCTACTTTCATAAGGATTTAGTTGAGGAAGTATGCATGGATTTACTACAAAGTCTCAAATGTGATGATCAAAAAATGGTTTGTAAACTAAACAAGTCTCTATACGGTTTAAAGCAAGAAAGCAAAAAATGGAATGAGAAGTTAACTTTAACCTTAGTAAAGCAAAACCATACTCAAGCTACCACATATCCATCATTGTTTACCAATCAATTAACTTTGTCCTTCATTACGTTGTTAATATACATTGATTATGTAATTATAGCAAACAATAATCCAAATGAAGTACACGAGATATTCAAAATTAAATATTTGGGAGCCCTCAAATTTTTTTCTTAGGTTTGAGATTGCTCGAAGTGTAAAGGGAATTCATCTATCACAATACAATTATAGCTTGTAACTCCTATCAATTTATGGCTTTATAAATGCAAAACTTGTAAAAACTCTGATGGTTCTTGGCACAAAGATGAATGAAGAATCCCTATTTTAATCGATATCTTTACCTATAAGAAAATGATTGGTTAACTCTTTTATTTGATGAATTCTAGATATGTCATTAGCTTTGTTGTCTAACAATTATCTCAATTCTTAGACCAGCTAACCAATCTTCATCTCAAGGCTGCTCATAGGGTTTTCAAATATCTCAAGTTAGCTCCTACAGAAAAGTTATTTTTCCCTCATAAAAAGAAATTAAAACTTCAAGGTTTTTTTTATGTTGATTAGGTTTTATGTCCAATCACTAGAAAATCCGTAATTGGGTATTGCATTTCCCTAAGATCTGCTTTGATTTCATAAAAATAAAAAAAACAAACTATTTCTCAAAGTTACTTTGAGGCTGAATATTATGCCATGGTAATGCTTGTTTGTGACCTTTAGTAGTTATTTTATTTGCTTAAGAATCTTGGCATTGATCATTCCAACTCAGCGCTGATGTTTTGTGATATTCAATTAATCGTCTGTATTGCTAAAAACTCGATCTTTCACAAGCATATGAAACATATTGAAATTGATTCCCACTTCATTTGGTAGCAAGTCAAAAATGGGATTATTAGACTTATGCCAGTTGGTTCCAAAGGCTAACTTGCTAATTTGTTTACAAAGCCATAACATTGCACTACTTTTTAGAGTTTCCTTCGTAAGTTTAGAGTTATGAATTTGCATAGTATTCAAACTTGAGAAGGGCTAAAGAAGTTATAGTATGCATATGCAGCTGATAAGAAAGAAGTAGCCAATAACTTCCACCAGTTAAAAGCTTCCTCTTGGAGAAGGGATCTTGGACACAACAAACTCTTCTCTTTATTATAGCTCATTTGTTCTAATATTTTGGTTGTCTTCTCTAATCAGCATTATGCTACAGCAGAATCTTCCTCTTTAAGCCCTTTGAATTCCTCAGCTTTGGTTTTTTGAAGCCTTTCAACAACATTCCTCCTCCTTAATTTTGGTTAAGGTGCTGGAGGCAGTGGTTATGGAATATTAGTTGTAGCCTACCTCAATAGTTGGATTAAATCATGTAGCATTGCCTATTGACCCTTAGCAGATGGTGAAGGTGGCAAGGTGGTGGAGGTAAGCTGTTGTTTTGAGTTTTCGAAGCTTGCTGGAGCATAGCTCTCAGCTTATTTTTTAATGGCTTGATATGAGTTATGCAACATGTTTACCTATATTTAATAGAGAGCATTTTGTTTTAGTGGATCACAACTTATGCATGCATTGTAATTAACTATGCACATTATTTCATACACATGCAGTCACATGCGTAATAGACTTATTACATAGGCAAGAATTGCCCTAAACTAAGCAATCCTCTCTAGAATTGCCTACCCCATGCTCTAATACCATAAAATGTAATGCCCCTCCTTTCAACATTCGAAGACAACGAAGCAGAGGAGTGTCACTTTATGTGCCCAAGGTATTAGTAACTAAACATGACCATAATTTACCTATATAACTCATTCACATCATATCACATTCATTCACTAGCACAACATTCACATGAATCACAATGTGAACAATAAATAAAGAGAACTATTATTGTAAATGCATATAATAAGGCCTATCAAAATTGGCCAAAAATATTTTAATTACAATCCTTTGTAATATCCATGAAAAAAAAGAACCAATAAACAAATGAACAAAGGTTTAACAAAAATAAAACTATAAAGATACAAATGTAGCTGCTAATCCCCACTTGCAATGCTTGCTCCATTGCTTTCTGAAAGCTTAACCTACACGTGGAAACACCAGCGTGCTAAGCAAAACTTGCTTAGTGGTGCATAAACTAATCATGTTTACCCTAAACAACACATGAGATCATAAACAAATATATAAGGCAAAAATACTCATATATAATTAGTTGATTGATCATATCAACATATAGTCACACATACATTATTTCAAATTAACTCACTTGCATGGGTATTCTCATGTATGCACTTATCATCCTTTCTTTCAAGGTAGTTGACGTTATGTATGGTAATGGCATAATGAACATATAAACTATCCTTATTAACATACATGCATGAGTTCATATAATTCATATGTAAGAATATTTCAATTCATGTATAGTTCAATAGTTACCACATGTTCTTTCACTTCATTCAATTTACATCATTATTTAATTTGTCATTTAATAGCCCGATGTACATTAGACCCACTAGACTGGATAATGGGCTGTATGGTGACCTCTAGACTTACACAGTTGTACCCACACACACACACACACACACACACACACACACACATATATATATGGTGATCACTAATTTTATGTGTATGCACCACCATATAGTTGTACGATATCCTTCACATAGACTCAATGCTTTTACCCATAACACACATATATGTACAGTGATTACTGATCTAATATGGTTGTATTATACAGTGATCTTCGATCTTACGTGGCTACACCCACTACAATGATTGCCTTATAGGCGATAAATATGTAAATGTAATACTACTAATTCTTATTGGCATGCTGACTATCTAAACGCTAATACAAGTCTAACAATATATGGGCTTTATACTTCTCTTGTTAAGTTCACTCTTTTCATGTATATCTTGCCATGTCAAAGCCATTTGCATATATCACATATAATCACATTGGCTTAGAAGCCTCAAGGTTCACATTGTTATGGAATATCACATTTATTGTGCTTGTATCACATACTCTTTGAACATTTGCATGCCATATATAATTACATGCCTTTTTAGTCATATGATGATAACCTCATGGTATAGTCAACTATTTAGACATGTATTCAAGGTCCATATACTTTCATAAGATGCACTTTGTTCAGCATACACATCATTCATGTCAATGCCTCGTATTAGAATTTGTATTAAAATCTGTTACAATCATTAGAAGTACCCAATTGTTGAATAAATTGCACACATTTTTACTTCATGTTCAACTTCAATTCTATGTCAAATTCATGTAACTTTTAGTAGTTAAACATGTTAAATTATGGTTAAAACATTAGTATAAAGTGCTCTTGCAAAGGCCTTTCAATCAATCACTTTGCCTTTTTAAAAACAATATTTATTATGGGATTGAAGAGGTGCCTTTTAAAAAAAACTTTATCATAGGACTAAAGAGGGGTCATGGTCGTGAAACCCAAAGGGTTACAGTCGTGAGGCCTTTAAAATTCCAGTAACTTGCCAATCCATTTAGGGGGGTCATGGCCATGAGGCTTGCAATTCAATGGTCCCGAATTATGATTTTCTTATGATTTTGCAGCCAAAAACTCATTTAATCATTCCCAAATCATGTAATTTTCATCACTAATTGATAATCAATCATTACAATCAATTTTTAGAGCAATGTGTACATCAAATGCACATAAAAAACATACAATTTAACTTAAAATTCATCATCAAATCATTAATTTTCATAAAATAACAAATTGTGAACCTTAACATCAAATTAACATAATTAAGCTTATGAACTTACTCTGAAATATGTGTAAGGATACTTAGAAATCTATTTTTCTCTTCAATGATTTGTTTGTCCTTTCGATTTAGCCTTTGATGACTCTATTTTTTCCTCTTCTTCACATGAATAAAAGACCATACAAAAAATACAACAAACTATAATCAATTACAACCTAAAACAATACAAAGATGATAAAAATGAAGTGGATAATTTACCTTAAAGGATTTGGAGCCAATTACTTTATAGAATTGCCCTGAGAAGAACAATGAGAATAAGAAGAAAATAACATCAGTTTTCTTTTCTCCCTTCTGTTCACTTTAGGCTATTTATACCCGTTAAATGGATAGTCAAGATCCCATCTTGAATTTCATCCAATGGTCCAAAATCCATCAAGTTAAAAATGCCACTTAAAACCTTTTTAAGATGAATAATTATACATTTAATCCTTCATCCAAAATATATTTTTGCCAAATTATTAAGTTGTTACAGAATTAGCCAAGCAAGACCAAGAAGATGATTCATCAAAAGGTAGCTAAGTTAATGATAAAACCTAAAAGAGCAAGTGACAACTCATCAACATTCCTCATATTCTCTTCTAGAGAAATCTTGATAACTCTAAATGATTCTAGTAGTAATACTTTTTTCCGCACAATTAAGCAATGAGTTAGTTAGAGTACACTCATGTAAAATGTATGGTAGCTGTAAAGCGATGACATAGCAATAGTCAATTACTTTTTAATCGGTATAAAAGAGCGTATAACTCATATTCAATGAAATATGTAAGAAATTTCTCAATTTCTTAGAATCTTATTATATACATGTTATCTAGTTTGTTATGATACCAAAAAATGGGTAAATTGAATCCAATTGCATATGTTTGTTCCTAAAAGGAATTATATGTAAAAAGAAATATAGGATCCTAAAAATATGATTAAAAAAAATTTACAGAGAAAATACCATATTTGTATATGTTTCTTAATAGTTCACTTGTCACATCATTATTTTCTTCTTCTTTTTATTCTTATTATTATTATTATAAAAAATAATTGCTTTCAGAGACTTAAACTGTGACACCCTCTACTCGATTCAATTGCCGGACCCAAATAAAGAGTATGCACATAAGCATAATATCCAAACTACCTTATCTTAACATATTAAGATTGTGTTTACAATTATTATTATTGAAATGCTTGATTTATGAAAACACGAGTTTATAAAAACCTTTTAAAACTTAGTTGGAAGAACAATTTGGGAATCCTTATGTCGAAAATCCGGTAGTATAACGGCTGTACCGGGGCACTATCCCAAATTTTTAAAGTGACTTGCATTAAAAATAAACATTTCTATATCATTCCAAACTCAATCCACCACTTCTGCGATCCTTTTATCACTTCAAATTAGTCAACAACACAAAATCATGATCTCAACCTTAGGAAGAGATATCATACAAGCAAATCATTTTAAAACCATCTTTAATATGATTACAAAACATTGACAGCTTGAAAAATACATAATTATACATTGTAAGCCTATTTCCTCAAGTTACAACATATGAGTGCTTCTAAATTTATATTGCATAATTTATAAACAACAAAATTTATATCAAAAGACAAGCCTTCTCTTGAAGATCTTGTCGTATTGAGGCTTTTAGCTTAGGTTATTCTTCTTAGACTTACGCATCACAAAGAAAACATGATGCATTAAGCAATAGCTTAGTGGTGTAATCGATATAACATGCTATATCAAATTCTATCATGCAAATATAGATAATAACTCATAAGTGTTACAATGTATTAAATATTGCATCAACACGATATTGGATATATTCATATACCACAAAAGTGTTAAGTTGTAAAATCATACACAAAGTCGAACATATCTTAACATGATACACAATATCTATAATATGCAATTTATAGAATTTCTTGATACACATGTTCTTATTATTATTTAATTGCCCATATCAAAGAAAATAAAAATCTTATGGAAATGGGTTGGAAGGTCAATACGATCTTTAAATGGCTCGAAAGCCATTTACCACTGTAAGTCCGAAGACTAATCAAGTAATCATAACATAGGCTCGTTGGCTAAACATAACATAGGTCCGTAGACTGATAGCAACATAAGCCCGAATACTAACATAGCATGCATAAGGCCATTACAACCAAAGTATGAATTCGAGGGTTCATCTACCAGCGTAGGCCCAAAGACTAATATAACATATATCGGAAGGTCAATAAATAGCATAGGCCTATCGGCTAACATAAAAAGGCACAAATGTACCCTAACAGCCGCTAATAACCCTAGTTGACCAATCAATCTATCAAACTAGTTTGTTTTACTCGAATGGGCTATTAATTATATTTATTAAATTTTGCCTCCTTACTTTAGCTTAATTTGCTTATATAATCCATATCTTCCATTTGAATGTCTTTATGGTTTTTAAAATCATATTACCAATATGAAACATGGTATAGACATCACATTCAAGAATATTGCACATATAGATATCATATAGCATCTAGACACATAACATATCCATTTTACCAAATGTGCATACCTAATGCTTCATTCATTTATAACTTACTCATTAGCATGATCATAGGTCATTTTTCATGACTAAAAAACTTAACGTAGGCCCTCATACCATTCGGCCAACTTGGCTTACTAAAAAGCGTGTACATAACTCATATGCCAAGTAACCATTGAATTTGCACATTCATAATACATAAATTTCATACACCATTATGTGACCAATTTCGGCTCGACACACCTCATACCATAGCATACATAACTTCACAATTTTAAGGCATTTAAACATTTTATTTCAACACACTTATGCCTCACTCCATTCAGCCTATTCATCATCCACACTTAAGGCATACATTTGATCAAATGCTACACATATGCCATATCCTCACAATATCAAATAAATGCCATTAATACACAAAAATTACATAATGAGTTAATATGCATATAAACATACACAACATGAACATTTCGGCCAGCCATTGATTTTTACTTAATTCATTCCATTCACACATATTCATTATGCTTAATAAACCCATACAATTCACATGATGTATGCCATAAGCATTTTAATTCACATTCATTTCAATTACATCATATAAATCACATAGAAATCCATATGCATGACAACATTAATTTTGGCCATAAGGAAATGTACCCTCACACTCTCATTTTCATCCTCATACACACATCAAAAGGCATGTAAAAATCATGGCATTGTCATTAATTCATTGCATTTATTCATTTAGTCTCATTTTCTCATAAGCACGCTTTCATATACATACACAACCATTTAGGGCACATATTAATTGAACATCTTATATCAATTAAACTTGTTAGGATAATGATAATACTTCTCTAAACTAATTTCTGTTGTAACCTCTTGTACATATCTCTTATCTCTTTATTTCATTATTATCTTATTGTATCTATAAGTATATAAACACAACTACTATTATGAATAAAAGAAAAATA
>CANXYI010108436.1:0-13333 GCA_948208565.1 Hura crepitans
CCATTCACACATGGCATCTTACGTTGATTAAAGATTCCTGAATAAAGATTACTCAACAGAATTGTGAGATAAACTCCCCATTATAATATGGGGTGGTGAATCCTTTGTTGATTACTACCCTATCTTTAAATATGTCATGCCATACCCAAGCACCTCACTACATGTACTTCTTGTTCGAAGTAAAAGCTTTGCAGTCAAAGTATGTCACTCCATATTTAAGATAGTTAGTGATCTCAAATCTAAGGATACTTGCACCACTGATACGATGAGATACTTTCACTAAGATAGATTAAGTATCCATGTGAAGATCTCATGGTAGGTCTCCGATGTACTTACTTCCCAAGTAAGCATCCACATGTTAACTCTAAGCATCTCTATGTTTATAGCTTGTGAGAACTACTACTTGATCCAATTAAGAAGTATAACATGTGTTAATCTATTCAAATTAACAATGTCCCATCTTTTTAATACTATGATCAGGGATATTTAGGTATATCACATTTGCATGCAATAAGAATCTCACATCAAGAACACTTTATGATTTCCTTTACACTATGATTTTATATCAAGGACTTTATAATACTATTAAGACATAACAACAATTATAAGTAATATATAAAAGTACCATGATATAAAGAGAAATGCCTTTTACATTAATTCACAAGGTTTAAAAACATGAATATAACCCTATTACATAAGCTCTACGGCATACATCTAACACTTGTTAGGATTACCTTCGCAATTCTGCTTTTATTCACATTCCTCAACCATTGGCACCTTATTAATTCATATATATGCCTAGTGTCTGTTCTCATGTAGTTTACACATTAAGAGCTTACAAATAATCAACATTATACATCAGCTTTCCATATGGTCAATTAGCTTTTTCTTCATATACTCATTATTAGGCTTAAATTTCTATACTAAAGTATACTTTCTACATTAAGATAAGATTATTGTTATACATATTATCAAATTACAGGTTCCTCTACTCACACTATTGATATAAGTTATTTAATCACCATCTCAATTTACCTCTATTTACTTTCATCTCATCAATACTTATTACTTAATTACCTTCACCACATATACACAAGTTCACTTATATCTTTCTTTCTTTATACTATATTTCTATAACCAGGTTACCCTAATGTTAATTATTTGGCTATCACCCATACACAGGTAAGCATACACTCAGTGTTCCTTTTTGATCTCTCATTTCACTCATATTATAGTTGGCTAGTTAGTTTATTTTTATATCTTACACATTTAGTTTCATATATGCACATGTATCTACCTTAAGCATACCCTTCCACCATTGTATGCCAATCCATACACATTTAGTTCCACACCTCAGTCATATTCTTCACTTAATTACCCGTTCATTTTTTTTGCACACATTTAATTATACTAACACATATACCTATGCCCATTGTATTCAGCCATAGTGCCAAAAACACATATAAATATAATTCCTCATTAGCTTTCCATCCCAATTATCCCTACCACTATCTCACCAAATTATATACAACCCATATACAACCTAACTACACATACACACACACATTCTCTATACATAACCCCTTTGGCCATAACTTATTCACACACATGCACATTATTTTCTTCCTATTTCTTTATACATTCATACTCACCATCACCTTTACACCATAAATATACATTCATCATACACAAAACACAATATACATACCTAACACATTACTTCCATACACACACATTTACACATAAATTATGCAACAACCAACACACAATACATATTACGTTAAATTCACTTATAGTAGACTTTAGAACCCTTGGTTTTCTCTTCCTCCAACAATTCCACCATTACACTACAAACATATTAGGTTTTACCTTAGAAAATTTCTACAAAAATCTATATAACTCCAAATTGAAATTTATTTACATAGGCATTCTTTACACCTCAAATTGGTCACTATTCACCAAGCTTCAAAATCTCCCTAATTAAGCAATCTCAAGGCTTTTTCTTTGTAAAATCATGTTTAAGAGACTATAGAGGCCAAGATAAGGGTTTCACCTTAAAGAAACCACTTGGATTTAAGGATAAAATGACAAAAAAAGAAAGGGAGGGAGAGAGAGAAATGGCATCAACCATTTTAGGGAGAGGGAGGAGGAAGGTGACCACTTCACACACTTGGCATATATAGAGCTCACCCTTTTATATTATGCCTATGGATAGCCTAGATTGTGCCACGTGTCGATGATCCGTATTAATCCTATTTATGTTTTAATCTTCAAAAATACAAACTTAATGTTTAAGACCTCTAAAATTACTTCTTTTAATGCCAAAAATTCTTAAAACTCTTAACCAAGGGGTCCTTAAAATCTCGGGCCCAAATTCCAAGGGAAACTAGGTGAACTTTTCACTTACGTAATTAAGAAATTCTAATAAAATACCAAATGACGTCAAAAAATTCTAATTTCACCAGCATTAGACTCATTGGAATTTTTGACCTTCAGCTCATGCTATTTTTGGATTAATCCAGATACATCTAGATCATTTTTTTGGGACCGATGCAACTTAAGCCACAATTCACTAGTTCTCGACACAAAAAAATTTATTAGTATAGTGAAAAGTGTTAATTATTTCATTTTCATCATTATTTTTTGGTCAAAGTTTCATGACCTATATTCCCCCTTCAGCTACCTTAGTGAGGCCCAATTGCTTAAGAAGCACCATTCACCTTTCAGGTTACATTGTTCATGGAACCAGGGTTTACAGGCAATACAATTTTTCCCCTTTTAAGAAATTTCATCCCCAAAATTTCCTCAGTTTCATCAATGATGTCATTGGGCTCGGTCTACCATTTTTTTCTTTAAGTAATTCCTTTATGTTACTTTCCTGGTGCTCCCAGTTACAATATTATTTGATTCCGCAGTTACTTAAATTTCTTTACTAAGATTTATACAAATCAATTGTTGTAAAGTAATCTCACCTTTAGTTATATATTTCACATTAATATCACTAAAGAGGATTCAACTCTATATCTTTCCAGTATGAATGCTTAGCATATATTGTATATTGCCGTACTTTTAATAACAGTGTTAGATATTCATTCCCGATCTCATAGATTCTATGATCTCCTATAGATAGATAAGGTTTTACTTTTCTCATTCTCTCTCTCAATTTAAGACATCACTTAGTAAAGTAGTACTTCTTTTATTCCTATTATCGTATGATCCTTATCATTCCATATACATCTTCATTCACTTTATACCCATTTGATCTCTTCCTAACTAAGTAGTGTCCTATACCTCTTGTAATATTATAATTCATGAGGTATCGTACTTAAATAGACTTAATAATGATCATTAGCCAAAACTTATCATTAGGTTTTGGTACCATTCATTTACATAGATCAGCTTTAATGATATCAAACTTGTTCTAAAAACAAAGACAGTTTCACTACGAAGCTCTTAGCATGTCTTCCTTTATTCCTATTCTAGGATCACAACTGAGTAAAATGGTTTAGAAAGTATTGCATTCTTAACTTCCATCCATTAGCCACTAAGGCCTTTTTTCCCTCTATATATCTAACATATAATATGCCAGAATGATACTTATATCTATCAATATCAGCTTTACACTTCTTAACTTCCTCTCTTTGATTTAACTCACTCTACGTGTGGGGTAACTCCCTTATAACTGGGTTGCCATGCTTATATTACTAACTTAATTTTTTTACTTGCAACCAATACCATATCATTGTGTATATGTTGGAATCTAGTATTCACCATGGTAATTTTTGTGATACCCCCTACTGTATTCCCGCTAGGTCATCCATCCTAAAATTTCTCCCATGTTCATTTGTTTAACTTTTACTTATTCCTAAATATTTAATTTTGTCTAAATCTAAATTTATTTCTATTTGTCCTTACACACTATTTAGGGTCATTCCATATTATTCATGCCAATATTAGCCAATTACAGGTCAGTCAAATTTTTTCCTAAAATCCAACAGTATAATGGCTATCTGGATCACTATCCAAAAATTTGAATGTGTAAAAACACACTTCTATAATAGATATTCACATCTCTTGGACCCTTCTGGTCCCTTAGGTATCAACCAAACATCGTCATTCTATCAAACATCAACACAAACCTCAAGCCACAATCAAGAAAAATTCATAACTTAGAGCCTCAGGCTTATATATCATCAACACATATCAACAAAAGGCATACATTCTCAAAAGGATAGATAACCTACTTATTACAAAATAGTTTGTACTTATATAAGTACAGTACGTGTCTTTTATATACATAACACCTATTTCCCTACCTAAGTACATAGAGTGCAAAACTATACAAAAATTATAGTTCCACCTTTTATTGCTTATCCTTTGAACTTGGCTGCACATTTCATGAGGCTATGTCTCTATTTCGGGTACCTATACACCAAAACAAGTATGCTCAATGGTGAACTCAAGCATTTAAGTCATGTTATAACACTTATCCATGCATTTACAATCATAATATTATTTTACTCAGGTTATTTGGTCCAAATCAGACAATTATGTGAAAAATTACCAAAGTGCTCATATACCAATTTATGTCATAAATCCTTCATTTAATCACTTTAAAATAATCAAATCATAGTTTTAAATCATTATTAAAGATAGCACACATAATCTTTACTAATCCAACTAATGAGTACTGCACATGTAAAATTACCAAAATACCCCTAAGTACACATTTTGCAATAACATTCAGATAATCATGCCCAATTATGCATTTTAAAACTTAGTACCTTTAGTTTAATTCATATTTATTTATTGTATTAATTTATCTAGCCTAACTAAAAAGATGATACTGACATACACTAGACCTAGAGGGAATAAAAAAATAGGGCAATGATCCACATTCTGGACCCCAACCGCTGCACCGGCCTAATTAAATCATAGCACCCAAGTGCAAATAACATGATGTTGTCTGTCTAACAGACTGGTCTATTTAATAAACTAGTACAATGGCTCTCCGGGACCTTGGCCATTGTACCGGCCTTATTTGAAGATCAATGATGGCATAACTAGGCTTGCCTAACAGACTGGTTTGTCTAATAGACTAGTGCAATAGCCCTCCAAGACCTTTGCCGCTGCAATGGAAAAATTAAGTAACTGGTATTAGGTAGCAAAGGTAGACAATTGTCTATCCAATAGACTAGTACAGTGGCCCTAATATAGACCTAGGCTACTATACTGACCCTGCATGAAAATCAAACAATGTAGCAACTACTAAAATCCCTAAGTTGACTGGTCAACCCATCCAATGGGTGTCTAACTAATGGGCCATGTAACTCAATTTATGTTCATTCCTTCACAAATTAGCTTTTTATAATATTTAGAATAGAAAAACAGTCAGTTATGAATTTTATTATACAGTTCACTTTTATCTGGGTCTGGTATGGCCATAATTAGGCAGTACCGAGTAAATTTCCAATATTATTTTTATGTCCTATAATTGCCAATAATTAAGGTATATTATGCTTGATTTTATTCCATAACTATTGCTTATATAACTATCATTTACTGTCTAGTAGTATTTTTGGTTCAGGTAATGGTCAAACTGGATAGTTATAGGTCATTTCGTCAAGTTTCAAAAGCTAATTCTAGGTTCATTTCTCAACATTTTTCAGTGCAGTTTTCATCATTATTTCCACAATGTTCATAGGCCCTAAGCCATACAATCACTACGCCATTTACAAGGCCAAAACATAGGCTCAATTGCCATTGTATTCAATCACAAACCATAGTCCTTAAAGGCACATATTATAGACACGTTATTTAATCACAAGTTATAGCCCTTTAAAGCACATTAAAACCAATTTCAAGTCTCATTTTCAAGCCATTTTACATGCCTATTCTTAGTTGCATTTCATGCCATTTTGATTATGTAAATTAAACTAGTTTTATGCCAACCAATTTAGACTAAACATGCTCACATTATCATGTCTTATCATATATAAACATTTCACACATGTTATCAACAATTTCATGCCATTCCAATTAGTTTAGCTCTTAGGTATAGATATCTATTGGCCTTAATCATGCATTTTCATGGTGTTTATCACACATCCCACCTTTTATCCCTAACCTAAATAGATACATACATAATTCCATGCCAATTTAAGTAACTCAACCATAGTACATGTCTCGACCATTTAAGGAATTCACTATAATCATGCACTAAACCAACTTATCACATGCCAACCATTCTTTCCTATAACATAAGTCCATTTCCATGTTAATCGAGGTGAAATTCCCAAAGCATATGTCTCAACCAATGCTTAAATCACATTCACAAACACTTTGATCAAGCCATTTACATGCCAAGTTATCACTACACATGAATAAGGCCTAATATACACACTACTCTAACTTAATCCTTTAGAAACCATGCTTAATCAGATGCCAAAATCAAATAGCTATATACATACAACTTACATTCAGGTACCATAATCACAAGTATTATTCCCTAACACAAAATCAAGCAAGTTTAACACTAATATACCATTTTAAAGCCCTCAGCCATTTCCATACCCTAAGCTTTTCATTTATTTATCAAACCACACACACATGAATCACCATTTCTAGCCCCCTTAAAGATCAAATGCCATGAAGAAAATGCTAGAATTCACTTACTTATTAAGGAGAACCACTTAAAGCTTGCCAACAGTTTAATTCCACGAGCTGCCTAACCTTCCACAATGACTTCTCCACCCTTTTTCAAGCCTTTCCTTGCCTTAATTCACCTCAAACATAATTCACACACATCCTCACAGATGTTAGGCACCCTAAATACCCATTTCTAGCTAAGAAATCTTAAGAAAACCCAAAAGAAAGACAAAGAACTCACCTAAAACACCCTTGTTGGACAGTTTCTATCCAAAAAACTTTAAAGAATTTTAATTAACTCTTGGAGACTCCTTTTGTTGTGCTTCTACTTCCTTCAGGTCCCTAACACACCAAATTGAATTTAGGAATCAAGAAATGGTAGAATTGACTAAAGAAAGAAGATGGAAATGGCTATTCACCCTCTAATTGGCGTCGGTTCTAGGTAGCAAATGGAGGAAAATTTTACTTCTTTGTTTTTGTGGAATTTTCCACTTATCAAGCCAATTTTCCACTTGGCATGGCCCCTAGGCTAGCTAACTTGGTACGGATAGGTCCCGCGACTACCCAAACCATCCCAAAATGGCTCGATTTTTGGCAAAACTTTAGAAATTCACCAAAATTCACACAAACCTCAAAAATTACATCGTTTCTTTGAAAATTCATATTTTAATCTCCTCTACATGATCTCTAATTTTCAAGGCAAAATTTCATCAATAAGATAATTTTTAGGGAGCTTCGATTTGCTTGCCAACCTTAAAAATTATGAGAATTTGCAGGCGACCTCGAAATTCAAAAATTCTTTCACTAATGAACTCAATGGAATTTTTGAGCTTTAAGATCTTATATTCTCAGGTTCGTTCGAGCACATCCAGGGTCATTCCCGGCCTAAAAAAATTTGTCAATAGCTTATAGTCCAAAATGAATTATTGGTTCTGCTAAATTTTTAAATTTTACCTTTTTCGTCAATTTAAAACCCCTCGAAGTTTCATGACTAGTGTCGCTGCCTTGATTTATATACAAGTGACCCGACACTTAGGGCACACTTCCCAAACCTAATGGTACTATTCATAGAGCCTCGAAACATGTGCGTTATAATTTTATAATCTATTCTTTATATAAAAATGCATTTATGATTCTTACAATCATATGAACACCACTCTTTTTACTATGTCATTAGTGTCTCTATACCTTAAAGGTAACAACACTACTATAGTTCCCTAATTTATAAGTCTTCATATCATTTTAATGACCCCAAGGTACCCATTATCACCTCTTCACCTGACATTGACATAATTCCCACTCTATGATGAAATGTACTTTGAGATACAACCAATCCCTCTTTTTTGCTTAAATTATATTAGGATAAGTGCCTCAATTTACCTTTCTGAATCCATTAAAACTTTTGTAACCTAAAACACCCTGTACAATTTCACATCTTTGCACAGTATTACTTTATTAAGGTAACAATTCTTCACCATTCTCCTCTAATAGTTTGTTGATTTTCAAAGGCTCTGGACATCTATAATACCTTTAAAGTTCTCTAGCCTGTCATAATTCTTTTAACTTGCTTCCCCTCTTAAGGGTTGATTATGGGTTTGGCACACCCAAGCATCTAAATTCCCTACTACTTGCCCTATCTCCTCGTACGTATATAGGCTAGTGTTTGTTTTTAACTAATGGTTTCATATTGCCTTTCCTTTCTAACTATATTTTCCCAAATCCTCTTTCTTTATTGCTTATCACTCATCCCTCCAGCAATTTTGCCATTACTATGCCTTTCTCATTTCACTCTAAAACCAGTCTTATCTATGTTTAAGGGTATCACCCTTTTTCCTCGGCCTCACTCATCTCAACTCACTCTATCCCTCATCTCATCTCCTTAAATACCCTCTCATTACTTATCATTATTGTGTAGTTCTACCAAGTCCCTTCATATTTGGGCTAAAAATATGTCATGGTCGAGCTATAGCTATGCATGTGCAATGATATATGCCATGTAAATGCAATAATGCAAATATGCAAAGTGTCAGTATGTAGATAATGACAAATAATGCATAACCCTATCCTAATGTCATATGCATCATTAAGAAAGGAACTAGCCCTCATCCTCAGGGACATTGGCAAGTATTTCAAGTATTTTAACTCTTTTAACCTTTATAACTCTTTCTTTAGACTTACTTTACTTATTACCTACTCAATTTCTACTTTAACATCTTGTATATCTCCTCGTTCCACTTTGTGGTCTCAAGTGTTCTTTATCCTATTTGTTCATTCCTTATTCTCTTATACCTTTCATAGTGCTAGCCATTAATACATCAAACGTATTGCCTAATAATATCATAATCCTTTATCTCTAGCATTCTCTGAGAACACCCCTATCATCACTATCAGATCTTTTTACTATACACATAATTTTCTTTCTTGTATATACTCCTCCCATACATATACCTTATCAAGTACTAAGTTTCAATTGTTCTTTTTTATGGTAATCTAGGTACCTTCAATTTATTAGTTACTACACCGTTAAGTTTTCTTTACTTGGATCTCTTACTATGAGGAATTAATTATATAACCTGA
Source organism: Hura crepitans (assembly GCA_948208565.1). NCBI lineage: Eukaryota > Viridiplantae > Streptophyta > Magnoliopsida > Malpighiales > Euphorbiaceae > Hura > Hura crepitans. Next base: position 9,226 of record CANXYI010108436.1, read on the forward strand.
GACTAAAAGTAGGCTCTTTTCACTCATTTAACACTTTCACCATTTGGCAAGCCTTCTTCTGTCATTCAGTCACATATAGAAAACAAGCAGGTTATACTAATCTAAGTTTAACTTCTCAAAAAGCTAGTTATATTCACAATTTAATCCTCATCCTCCTTTTAATAAATTCGTTACTTCTTCCCAACCAATGAAATAATTTCATATATTTTAACCTCACATAAGGATTGTGATTTAACAATTTGTAGCACTGTAATCTATCATGACAACTTAACCTTAAACTCTTCCTCTAAGTATTCAGGTACATCTCACAATTTCAAGGGATTCATCACTCATTTTCCCTTAGGAAATCAATTTTCTCCACCCTTCCTGTGCTTTCAAGTTATATCTTCTACCCTACCTAAGGCTATCATAACCATATTCATGTAGGAGGAAGAGGTTTATGAACCTTTATTATAGCAGTGTATCTATCAGTACCCTTATCCTAAAAAGAGTGCACTTATCATATTTCAAACTTAAGAATAAGTACTGACGTGTAGCAATGTAGCTAACATCAATATACCTTTCTCATCTTATGGCACCCATGTATTTCCTCACCTAGAATTTCCTAAACCCACTTTCATACCACCAAATATGCTACCTCTTACCTAATCAGTTGTCAAAACGAATAAAATATGTCACTTCCCAAATGTTACCCGTCTTTGTCCTACTCCTCCTTATTCTTATTTAACCTTATAAGAGATAACATTAATAATTATATATCATGAATTAATAAAATTTTAGCTGCATATCGGCTGTCTGAGTGAGAAATTAAGAATTTGCACATGCAAGAAAACACTTCTAAAACTATTCTCAAACATCACGACTATTACTAGGTCCATCTGACCCTCCAATCACACTCAAAATATCATCATATATCAACATCTCCTTTAGGGACACATACATACATCAATCAAATTAGTATCCCATCATAAATAGATAAACATACATGTTCATACATTTTAGAATCTAACTTGACATGTAGTTTAGCCAAAGTATTCTAATACATCAGATTGTATATGTTTACCCTTAAGATCATAACCCCTCTTGTACATGAGTGCCACTAGTCTAATACTTATACATGTAAGCATTAATGGTACATCCTCTATAGTACTTGTTACACTGCTGCATAAGGTGGTACTACTAATTTTCATCTAACACCTATGCATCGGAGAAACTAACACGCTGAGTATACACTCAATGGTGAATTTAACAAAATATGCATCATATAAAATGCATACATCACACTACCATAAAAGATCATTTGTTTATAGGTATAAATAACTACCATGTTACCATTCTTATATGGGTACTCAGATTATTGAATTATGTGTATCCATCACTATCATATACCTTTCTTATATAAGTGTTCAGGTTATTAGATTATGTTATACCTTCTCTTTAATTCTTACACTATATATACTTTTAACTTAGAGCCCTAGGGCATTTATTTATTTATGTGTTTAGTTGTCTGTTAAGTTTAATCCATGTGATGGTTTTAATGTATTACAGCTTTTATGTACAATGCATGCCACATTTTATTACATTCATACCAATTTATCCTCATATCTTTAACTTATTATGTTAAAGGGGTTCAATGTATGTTCAGATCAAAAATGTCTTTCATCAATCTAGTTCCAGTCTTACCTTCTTATTTTATCATGTCATCTATTTTTTAATTTATCATTTATCATTACTTTGGGCCTATACCGGGAGACACTATTAAACACTAGATAACGGGTTCCATCTTACACAGTGGCCTTCATTATGGACCTCAGCGTCTATACACACCATCCATCCGATAGCAGGGATCAATTCTATAAAACCTCCCAATGTCGAATGGTAGGAATCAGCCTGACTAGGCCTCCTAACAAGTGGGATAGCAAGGATCAACACCAAGTGGACCTCCTAATATTTCAAATCTTAGCATCAGTGGATAGCAAGGATCAACCCAAGCGGACTCCCAATATCCACAACAATACGGGTAGCAAGGATAAGCCTATATGGACCTCCCAATACCCTAAAGTAAAGCGAATAGCAGGGATCAGTTCGTGTGGACCTTTTTATACCACTGGTGGCAAGGGTTAGTCCATATGGACTTACCTAATGACCTTGAGTAGTAGAGATTAGTGCGTATAGACCTCTTAATACCTAAAGTGTATAGGCTCAATCAAACTCTGGCAACTACAGCCATAAAAAATAGGTCATGATCCTCATAGATTAAGCCTTAACAGCTGCTAACTCCCTAGTTAACTGATCAACCTATCCAATACATGATCTAACTAATATGGGCCATCAATTCACACTTCTCTTTTCATTATTTACATTCTTGTTCAGTTTATTCCTCATCATTTATGATTTAGGCTAACACTTTATTAACAAATCATCATTGTGTCCTTCCTATCTCAATGGTAGCATATCAGTGTCATAAATCGTGTCATATCTCATACCATATAAGTTATTTAGTTCTCTTATGCTAGGTGAGATACTTTTCAGTCATACTAGTATGTGATCATTATTACTTACCACCATTACCCTTGCAATTCTGCTATTATTCACATTCCTTAACCGTTGGCACCTTATTAATCCATATATATACCTAAAGTTTCTTCTCATGTAGTTTACACATTAAGAGCTTATAAATAATCAACACTATACATTCAGCTTTCCATACAGTCACTTACCTTTTTTTTCACATACTTATTATTAAGCTCAAATTTCTAGACTAAAGTATACTTAACACATTAAGATAAGATTATTGCTATACATATTATCAAATTATAGGTTCCTCTGCTCACACCATCGATACAAGTTATTTAATCACCATCTAAAATTACCTCTATTTACTTTCATCTCATCAATACTTATTCCTTAATTAACATCACCATGCACACACAAGTTCACTTATATCTTTCTTTCCTTATACCATATATGCATAACCAAGTTACCCTAATCTTAATTCTTTCGCCACCACCCACACATAGGTAAGCATACACTCAGTGTTCCTTTTTGATCTCTCCTTTCACTCATACTTATAACTACCTAGTTAATTTATTTATATCTTACACATTTAGTTTCACATATGCACACATATCTACCTCAAGTATACCCTTCCTCCATTATATTCCAATCTGTACACATTTAATTCCATACCTCAGTCATATTCATCACTTAATTACCCTTTTCATTTATGCCACACACATTTAATTATACTGACACATACACCTGTGCACTTTGCATACCTCTCAACCATAATGTCAAAAACACATATACATATAATTCCTCGTTAGCTTTCCATCCCAATTATGCCTATCACAATCTCACTAATTCATATATTGTAATGTCCGCCGGTCAACGTCTTATGAACAGTGCATTCGAAACCCGATTGATGTTCCCCATGGTGCGGGTCATCATTTCGAGATCGATGATAGGCATATTGTTTATAAAACTTTGACGGGCCTGAAAAGGGTCAAAATGAAGGAATTAAAATTTTTAGCAGAATCAATAATTACTTTTAGGTTATAAACTACCAATCCTAGAGATAAAAATATTTTGAGACCCGAACAGTTGGAGACCTGGGAATGTGCCTGGATGGTCTCGAAAATACTATACCTCAAAAATTCTATTTAGTATATTGCTGAAGGAATTGGAATTTTCTGAGGTCATCTGGTATTTTTTCGGAATATTTTTATTCGCACCGTGAATAGTGCTAAAAAGTCAACAGTTGACTTTTGGGTTGAAATTTTACATGGACCTTAGTTACATAAATTTAGGAATTTTAAAACTGAAATGGGAATTTTTGGAGTACTATAGAATATATTATGAATTTTCAAAGCTGAAAACCGGACCGAGAGAAACAGTGATCTTTAAAACGGTGGAATTTCGGGCTGAAATTTTATAAAGGCCTTAATGGAAATAATTGAGAATTTTAAGGATAGGAATGGGATTTTTCTGAGGTCCCTAGAATATTTTCTAAATATTTGAAGTGAAAAACCCATTAAAATGCTTAAAAATTGGTCCTTGGTCTAATTGAACCAAACTAATGGGACCCACTTAGCCCATATAACCCAGC